>JAPMOB010229419.1:0-25858 GCA_029875015.1 Lepomis gibbosus | reverse complement strand
GTTTAAAGTCAGAATTCTGAGTTTAAAGTCAGAATTCTGAGTTTAAAGTCAGAATTCTGAGATTAAAGTCAGAATTCTGACTTTAATGTGACTTTGTTCTCGGAAGATTTAAACTCAGAATTCTGACTTTAATCTCAGAATTCTGGCCCTAATCCTCTTCCGTAGATGCATACTACTTTTAGGATTTACTAAATTAAACAAGTTAGTGTTGTGTTTTTTTAATTCAAACTGTGAACAAACTGTAATATATCAAAAGAATACATTAGCCTATATTATAAAGCACTTTTGTTGTTATTATTTTACACCCCTGTAAATATCTGTTCCTACAGGACACTACAGCAGGTAGTGCTCCACCTGTGCCACAGTAACATAACAGAGCTTTGAATCAAATATTGTTCTTTCCTGTGGACAGAAAGCAACTTTTATGTACAACATGTAGTTTTCTGACAGTTTCAGGCCCTGCTGTTTTTTAGACTAAAGGTTTGCAGTTTTGACTGAAAACATTAAAACCAGAGAAATGTGAGAAAAGCTCATTGGCACCTGTCATTTTCATCTGCTTTCATCTCCTCACACAGTTTGTCCTCTGCTGCAGATCAAAGCTGCCTTCATGCACAGGCTCGCTGGTTTCACTGTAATATTCCCGAGATGCGTCTGTCTGTAGAAGCGCTGTCAGTTTCTCCTGTTATTAGTTCTTAGGTTTTTGTTTTCATGTCATTAGTAACTCACTTTGTCTGTGTGCTGTTTCTGCTCAGTCCAGCAAACACTGCGAGCGACCTCTGCAGGCCACCGACGCACACTGCAGGCTCTCCGGTGCTCACGTCTGGACAAACACCAACTGACCGCAGCACAATGACGGAGAATAAAGGAAGCAGAGAGGGGAGATAAACTGTTAATTTAGAGCTTTTAATCCTACGCGTAGGAGACATTATACATTTCAAAATCTATGTTTGCCCCCCTCATTTTGGAGCCGACAAGGTTTTCTATGACTCACACTCCGCATCAGACATAAATCAACGGCTGAAACGCGGACAAAAATCAAGCAGGCCCATAAAAACATGCGCCAGAACGCAAAGGCGGTGCTGAAAAGTTAAGGGAGTTTGCAAACTTTTCTTTTGTGCTGCTGTTACTTACAAGCTACCTGAAGACAGCAGGCCTAGTTGGACGCGTGCAGCAGGGTGGGTAGTAACTTGTTACAAGTAACGCAAATCTGCAAAATGAATAAAAAGACTAAAATAAAAATAAAAAGTCATTGGCACCTTTTTAAACTGCAGCCTGCTTTTACTCTTTACTCCAGTATTTTTAACTGTGGGCCAGTAATCTGCTCTTAATTGCGCTACATTTTCCATTCATACCTTCAAAACTTCCCCAGTCTGTAATCTGCTACAGGCTTCATCAGCCGAAATGAGATGGCATCAGGCTGTGCGCGCGCAGTTACGCAGTAGAGCCCCGGTAAACATTTAGAAAATCAGGCAAATATCTTTTCAGTTTAAGGCATTAATGTTTTACTAATAGAACTGCTTTACGCACAGCTTCCTCTGTCTGCAGGTTTACCTGCTTCAACAGCGAGCTGCTCCATGTTTCTGCCACTTTGCGTTGTAAAGATTATGTTCATAGATGGTTTAGAAATAATCAGATTGTTTTGGTTGGCTACATGTCCAGAAAAAAAAGCCACAGGCAGCAAGCCTAAATTTTAAAGTGATCTTATCATTCATGGAGATTTAAAAAGGAAAATGTTTTAATCAGAAAAAGCTCAATTACAGATCATCAACAAGCAAAGCAACTTACATTCTGATGCACAGCAGATAAAAAATACTATTAAAAATATTACCATTTAACTTGTCCTTTTTTCTTTTACTCTTATAAGAATAATTGTCCTTTTTCTTGAGTAAAGATTTTGAGTACCGCCAGGACTCGGGCTGACACGGTGAACATGAGACACAGCGAGATGAGCTCAACAGCACAAAGAGTCAAAGCAGCTTATTTATTTATCCACACAAGGCTCAGCTCAGTGCGTTTCTTTACTTTAGGAGAGTTACAGAGGCGTTTCTGGTTTTGAAAAAATGTATTTTGATGGCTCATTTAGTTTTGGTCAAAATGTTCACATGTTCACACAGAGACGAGCATCCTGCTGGATTTTAAGAGGACTGCTCCTACTCACAGGAGCGGGAGTAGAACAAACTGAGGATGGAGATCTACCAGCCACAATGAAATCTAAAACTCACGAAGTAAAAAGACTTTGTTAGGCCAATGGCACGTCTTCAGAGTTTGCACTGAAGACAGTTGCAGAGAGTCAGGGCCCAGTGAGATACGGCTCACATCAAGTGTAACATCAGGATAACTGAACACATTTGTACTGTATGGTATGTTGTTGGTTTTGTATTGTTCATCTCTGTGACTGTACACCCGAGTTTTCATGATCTCCCCTCCCCAGTCTGTTCTCCACCTTCTGTCACTGTGAATATCCTCTTTCAGCCACACTAAAAAAGTACATTTTGTTTTCAAACGTCATTAGAAATAAGCATTTAAGTGTTTTGTGAAAAAAAGCGCCCCATTTCAGCAAATTATTGGTTTTGGGTCAGGAGAGAAGCGCAATTTCAACCCTCTGTGCACAAGGTTGAATTGACAATAAAGTTGACTTTGACTTTCACAGCGCCAATCTAGTAAAAAAAAAACTTTATTTACTTTTAAATGTACTTTATTCTGTCTGCTTTCTACATTATTATGTTTATAAAAACCTCCACAGTGAAAACTGGGTGAAGTAACAAGACAGGAATGACAACATTTAATTTTTCACCTTTTAAATCGCAAACATTTTAACCTAATTACTAAATAAAACAAAGAACAGTTTCTTTAAAAAGTTAATTACAAAATAATAAACAGGCCAACACAGATTTAAAAGTATTTCGAATGAATAATCAGAATCACCACAAAACTTTATTGATCTCTGAGGGGAAACTTATTACAGATGCTGACATGACATGAAAGGAACAGTAGAAGTTGGTAAGCAGAGAATGTAAGATAGTATGACAATAAGAACATAATTATAAATGATAGAAATGTTTATATGTAGAGTATTACAGGCTGCATTATTAACAGAGCTGTTAACGTCTTGCTTTGGCTCAGTGTTTGTGAGCGATGATGGCGTCTTAGAATGAAGCTGTTTGAAGCAAAATGAAAGTTAACAGCTGAAAAGAGATTAAAAGAGCAAAATAATTGATTCCAGTTAAAGGAGCAGTTTCCATAATCAGCCCCATCATCCTTCAGTTCAAAGAGTCAAAGCGTTCACGAGGTCAAATCAAAGTGCAGATTTCTTCAAATGCCCGACTGAACTTCAGCCATCAAACAGTCTGATGGCGGAATTCAAGCGTCTCATTAACATCTTAAAGAGGCGTCAGGTGTTTGATGGCGGCTCCGGACTTATGGTTCTGTTTAAAACTGGACACTGGAGGACTCTCAGAGCTCAGAGGCCACAGGAGCAGCTTCACGGACACTTCTTGGGATATTAAAATCTAATCATGGACGGAAGCAGAGTGTCGGACTTCAGCATCGAGCGCATCCTCTCCCCGGAGCTCGGACACAAGCCGCCGGCGACGGACATTTCACCGGATGGATATCTCCAGTGTCTCCCCGGTGGATTCACTCTGGACTCCGGGAACCGACCTCCTGCGCCGGTCCCGGTCCCAGTGCCGATGCCAGGCTACCTGCAGTACCGAGGGTTGAGCTGTGGAGAGGCGCTTTACCCGTACGGGCCCGGTTTCCACCACACAGACTGCGCCTGCATGTATTCAAACTCCGGAGTTTACCTGCACTTCAGCAGCCAGGACTCTGCAGGTAAGCCTCACCTGTTTAACCTTAAACATAAGTTTAATAACTTTAAGTCTCTTTTATGAACTTTAGGATAAAATCAGTTTAAATCTGGAAAATTTCTAATAATTGTTCCAAGTCGATCAAATTCAAAAATTCAAAGCGAATCCTTCAGTAATAACAGAAGTCAGCATCATGTCTGCGTTTGCTACTGTGTCACGTGACTAACTCATTAAAATGTTTTGTATTTTTACCAGATGCTCAGTCGTTGGCCGGTTTTCATGGTTACCATCAGGCCGGGGCGTCCGCGCAGTCGCGTCAGAAGACCCGGATGAGGACTGTGTTCACCGACAGTCAGACCAGGCAGCTCGAGGCGCTGTTCGAGCTCACGGACTACCCGGCGGTGCAGGCGCGCGCCGAGGTGGCGAGGAGCACCGGGCTGAGCGAGGAGATCGTCAGGGTGAGTCCGACATCACTGTGAGCGCATTCAGGCTGGAGAAAGACAAACGGGCGTCCGCTCAGGGCGCTGCGTAAAACCTCTCCAGAAAGGCCTTTTACGCACCAACGTTTTTAATAAGAAAAAGTCTAGCCTATCAGCGTGCTGTTTAAAACACATGTAATATTCTTTGTGGGGTTCAACAATGGCGATAAAAACTTTAAGTATATATTTTATGAACGTTTAGAGTCATCAATATTTTTATATTATACCAGTTAGAGCGAGGAGCTTTCCTTTAGAGTCAGCAAAAGATATTTTGTGAAGGTAACACTCTCCTGCTAAGAGAACATGCAGTTACATCTCCTCTCTTTCTCTTTTTTTCCAGGTGTGGTTCAAGAACCGCAGAGCCAGGAGGAAACGGCAGTGCAGCGAGCCAAAGGTTCGATCCCCCTCCCCTCCCCGCAGCGCAGGAGCAGAGAAGAAGATCTTCACCTCCTTCATCTGAACCAACAGACCGCCCACCTGGTGCTCAGGGGTCAAACTCCCACTGGACTCAAACTGTGAGGGCCTCGCAAAGGTCAGCTGACCGCATCCTGCTCAAGGGCACTTCAGCACGGCGGGAAGCTCGCCATCCTGTTAAAACTACTGATTGCAGCTGCTCCAAACTGAATTAACCGTTTATGATGCATTCAGGGGGCTGTTGTGAAAGTCAGACACCTGGATATTCAAACCTTGGGGACAGTTAAATATGAGGCGTTTAGAGTTGCTCAAGTTCAACTGCAGTTTATTTTCTACCGAGTTTTAAATTATTTTGTATTTCTATGTAATTTATTGAAATCAGCGTATTAAAGAAGCTGTTTGTAGGTTTTTAACACCAGCACCATTTGTAACCTCAACAGGTTTTGTTTACAAAATAAAATTTAGTTTTCATGACATGAATTCTGTCCTTTTGTTTTTTATTCACGTACTATTGATCCACACACTTTCAACATTACACAGGCATCTTAAGTCCTATTATTTAACTTTGGGGAAGTAAAACTTTTTTATTAAAACTCGTGTAGAGGGGTTGTATTTCCTGTTTGGAGAGGAAGGTGTGCTCTGATAACTGACCACTAGGCGTCAGGGTTAAACAATGCTCTGTTTTGTTTGAAGGTTTGAAACCAGCAGTAAAGGGATGCACATTAACAATCACATTTACATTTAGAGCATTTAGCTTTTGTGTAAAGCAGCTTACATGTACAATAAGTACATTTGTTAGAAGAAAGTTAAAAAGCAGTGGATCACTGTTGGTGGAGTCATAATTGCTGTTAGCCATTAGAGGAAGACAGAAGAACCATAATGTACAAACAAGTGCATCAGAGGTGTTAGTAGAGTAGTTTAGTACAATTTTGAGGTACTACTTGGGCATATTTTATGTTAATACTTCTACACTACTGACAGATACTTTACAGATCCACATTTAGAGGATAGGTGAGGTTACTGAAAGAAACTAGCCCTCAGTGCATAAAACCTTTCCAGCTGTAAGATGAGTTGCACATTTGTTAAAGATTTTCCACCAGTAAAGTCCAATGTTACCCACAGTGGGTCCTGTGTTCGCGGCTCATTCTGCACCTTTATAGCAGGACTGTTATTTGCATTCCTCCTTACGGATCTGAAGACTTCCTCCAGCACTGCTTGAAATGTGTGAGAAAATGGATGCTGTGTGTAAAAAAAAAAGCATGTACTTCTATCAAAAGTGTAGAAGTTTTAACATTGACAGTATTTTATTCCTGTTTTATCAAATCAGGCCTCACATTCTCTTTTGTCAGCTGTTACGGGTCACTTACCCTTTAAGAAATAGAAACAGACTGCAGGGCAGCATCAAAGTGTGCAGCATAATTGCAGGGGCGCTTTATTTACCTTCCTCATCTGTACACATCTGTAGGACTTTGGAGGGGAACCCAGTCAGTCCTGGCTGATCCTAGCCGCTTTGTTTGTCGATATGATTGTGTAGTTACTACTGGATGTACAATCCTTGATCCTTAACGGACAAAGCCATTCTCTGGTGAGTTTTAGACATTTGCTTGTCAGTTTTGGACACTTTATTTGTGTTTACATTGCAAATGTTCTTTACTTTTCTACAGATTAAAAGGATATTCTTAAGAGATATGATGCCGTTTGCATGTTTTTAAATAGAAATGAACAAGAAACGAGCACAATCTCAGTGTATTTAAGCTGTCAGTGCCGACCAGAACACTAAACTCCGTTTTAAACTCTGTGTTTTGCTCTCACAGCTTTCTAACAGCTGGAAAATATCTTTTCTAGAAGATAAGATGATTTCACAAATTGGAGGAAATGTTATTTGCATTATTGATAACGGCTTGCTACTCACGAAATTAGAAGAGTTTGCCAATTGTCAGGCTTCATTATATTCTTAAATACCTAAATGTAAAAAATAAATGTAATTTTCAAAGCTCAAACCTCTTGTTTCTGGGAGTAAAAGCAATGGACAGGAGAGGTAGAAAAACAACATCAAATTCTTTAATATATTTATCATTATTAGAAGCACTTCCATGCTGATGAGAGAAGATACACATATTGAAAAACCCAAATCAGAAAATACTGAGAGAGAAAGTTACAGAGAGAGAGAGCGAGAGAGAGAGCATGCAGTGAGTATCTGTTAGGATGAGGACGTCCGATGCTCGTTCTCCCCTGTTTCCTATTTAACGTCCGTCAGCTTCACACACTTTTAAAAAACAGGAGTAACTCACACTCGTGGACTGTAACCAAACACAAACACACACTACAAAACCAGAGAACAAAAAGTACACTTAGTGAAGTTATCAAAATATAGGCTATATACTGTATATTTTTAAGACGTATTAATGTTAAAACAACCAGTGCTGAGTTAGTTTCTATGAGAATGAGTTCAACGTTATATTCTCAGACACAAACACCGATCGATTATAGAGGATTCAAAGGACAAAACAGATATTCTGAATGTTTTGAATGAACTACAAATCACAAATACTTTACATTTCTGCTGATTATTTTCCAAATCCATCCATCAGTTTTTGACTTCCTTCCTTCCTAGCAGACGTTAAATTGACCGCTTTTATCTTGTCGTTCGGAAGTCTTTTGGAGGACCAAGGTGTATAATTTCATTTCTGTTATTATTTTGCCATGGGCCTATTTTGTGTGCACCCCAACTGGAAGGGAAAGAAGGGATGTCCCAAATACAGTCTCAAAGATCGGAATCGGGGCCGGCCACTTATGACATCTGCATTGATATGGCACCAAAAGAATAAACACCCAACCGAATAGTTCACTCGGGTAACTCGGACAAAAAGCTGCACCGAGGCAACACACACTGTATTGAACTTGAACGGACTTGACGTGTGCACTGTGCTGATGTATTATCTAGGAAAATAAATATCAGATTAGGACTTGGTATATGCAGATACTCTATATTAAAGGACTCGGATCGGGATCGGTGGCAAAGAAACTTGATCGGGACACCCACAATAAAAACTTAAGGAAGGCTTTGGAAACGAGTCATCAGAAAATCAGTATATATACAGTAGTTTGCAGTTAAATCGTTAAAACAGGCAAACCCAGTGTAGTCCAAGTCAAATAGAGAATATGTAATGAGGAAAGCTTATGTAACATTTTGTTTGTCATGAGAAGATTAACCAGTGACTCACTAGTGACACTTAGTGGCCAAACCAGACAAATCTCCACATTTACACAGCAGTAAGAACACCATGTTCAAACCAACAGAGGCTTCACTGGGACATATTGACTGTACTGTACGGTAACTGTACAAAGACAAACCTCACCATCACTGTGGGCCACTGACGTCTATGTTTACCTAGGATGGCGGAGTCAGCAGACTCGGTGGAGCTTTACAATTGAACAGTGTGCTGCAGCAGTTTATTTGTAGCGAAACATGTTGTGAAATTATAAATAGATGTAAATTACAATATGTGGAGTTATGTTAGTTCATCAGGCTCTTTTGTGCAGGTTTGAATGGGATGGCAGGGGAAGGTAGCAAACAGCATGAATGTATGAAGGTATAAAGCTGTGAGTCATCTGCATATAGTATTAACGTGATATCAGGATTCTCACATTTTCAAAAAAAATTCTGTCTTCCAGAACATTTCAATAACCCAGATTTTTCAGAAAAGTGGCTACAAGTGGAGTGTAAGTCTGACTTCAGTTAGATCTGGATTTCTTGGTTCAAAAATAGTTCACATTAAGTTAATTTAGTTTGCTTAAATAACAGTTAACTTTGAAGGATGCTTCAATTTCATCTTGTCCCTGAACCAAGCTGTACTTTTCAGGCACATTGTAAGACTTCAGACTTCACAATTGCCAAAATTGAATTTTTTTCCCAGTGTTTCAGAACAGATTTTAGCTTTAAGCAAAACAAACGCTAATTTACAGAATTTTAGATTTTCCACGAAAGGTGGAAACCCTGGATTTGCTAAGCCCCAGTTCTTTTCCATTATTGTTCTTTTCGTACCGCTGCAGGTGCTCTGCACCTTAACAAGATGATTAAACCAGCTGAACTGCAGACTGTTGGGCCAAAAAAACACTTTTGACATAAGTGCTACCAGGGCAGGAGTTTGCGTTAAAAATGATCGCTGTTCTGTTCACCTATCAGGACGCCACACAAGTCAACCTACAAATAATCTTAAAAGTTGGATGAAGCACTTGCACCATGTGACCTTTCACTGTCTCATTTAGCAGCAACGCTCAGAGCTAAGCGTAGAGTTTAAGCTAGAATGAAAAGCTTTGGTCCGATCGCTGCCGGACTAAACTCTGCAATTGGTCGAGCTAAAGTGAGCACCTGATGAGTGTATGATTTCACGGGTACAAAAAGAACGATTATCAACAGCAGTGTGCAGGAGTGACCACAAACTGTTTCTTTTAGCCGAGGCTGCAGAGCACGAAGACAAACCCATTATGAATCAATCAATTAATCAATCAATTACAATTTTTACAATTAGAAATCAGAGTTTATACAGTTACAGACAGACATGAATAGTTTTACAGCTCTGGTGACACGCAGTTGGATCTCTAAGATCTGTACGTTTCACGTCCCAAACATAAAATACAAAATTCATACGTGTAATGTAAGTAGAGGTCTTTCCAGAGTTGTAAAACTAAATCTGTTGATTTATTGTCATAAACTTAAGATTTGATGTGTGAAACATGCAATACGTGCAAACATTGTATTTCCAGAGTTGTGTTTAAGTAGTATTTGTTTTAGGATGAAGTGAACTGTGTATCCACTTAGCTGTTGTGGCCACACCATCACGGTGGCTCTTAAATTTAAATAGTAGGTGTAAATGTACTTACACTGTTCATTTTACTTGTCTGGTTATCGTTTGCCTCGTATCCAGCAGCTTCGGCTGTCCGAGCGTGAGCGTGTTTATCTCTCTGCATTAGTGTGCTTACAGAGTGTAAAGAGACATTAACACAGGAAGCATGTCCACACAGAGATAGGTACACTGTTCACATATTGCTGTTTTCACTTATAAAGCGCAAGTTTAGACTGACTCGTGTTTTAGTTTTGTCTTTTCGCAGATGCTCACATTCACAAAACTTACAGAAGACAGAGAGAGAGAGGGGTGACAGAAGAGGGGACGAGAGAGAGGGAAAACCTTTTAAAAATAAAATATCACGGACTCTCTGGAGAGATTATCCAGGGTTTCAATTTCTAATTTGGAAACTCAAGATGAAGGAGTATTTAATGTTTGATGGAGGGACACAGAGATGTACAACTGATTATCATAAACAAAGTTTTAACTCCAAACTGATTAATGTTGTTTTCAGACGCAAGAATGACGGCAGCAACAGAAAAACAATAATGTCACATTTAGCGGGGCTGAAAACACTTTTTTGTTTTGGGTCTGTTAGCACTTTTGGTTAAGGACAGATTACGATTGCAGCTCTTTATAAGAATCCTATAATATAATGTATTTTAATTCAAACTAGATGGAATAATGTTTGTATTTGGCAAAGCACTGGTTAATAATAACTAGCTAGCTAGTCTATATCTTGCTCTAATAAAAAGCTGGAGTCCGCAGTGTTCCCTGTGTGACAGGAGGTATTTCATTGAGACCAAGAACCATTTTGTTATCTCACATCCCAACGGTTAAATGACACCTGTTTCCTGTTTCTTACATCTGAAGGATAATAAAAAATATAACTGGCTGTAACAATACAATAAAATACACTTAAGTCAGTAGGTGAACCCTGTTTTCAGTCGATATCTGAGATTAAAAGCATGCAGGTGATAAAACACACACAGTCTAAAGTTATCTATATGTTTTCTGGGATTGAGGGCGGATCTAAAGCACTGATTTCAAGCTTACTGTTACACATGTAACCACAGTTCTCTGAGTGGGGAAGCTGTCTCTCCGGCTCCGAAACACGTTCGATTTAAAGTTCATCAGAGAGCTAATGAGTGTCACCGGCCTGGGTGTTATGGGATAATCCGTAGTTCATTTGTAAATCAAAAACAAAAAACGTGAATAATCATAAATTTTTTGTTTCAAATAATAATTTGGTGTCATACTCAAAAAAACGAAAAACCAATCAAAAACGGTTCATTTTGGAGTTTTGGCAATTCCTTGTTTCATTATTCCTCTTAGAACTGAAGAATGAAGAGGTCTGTGTACTTCAGTCAATTCATAAGTTAGTTTGAAATGTAAAACTGAATTCACAAGGTCTGTTACGTTATATGTTTCCCAATGAACAGACAGGAAGTGGAAGTGAAGTGTGAAAGAATTAAAATAAAAGTAGGCCTTTAGTAACAAACTAAAACTGGATTTGAAAAAACAACAATTTATTTAACTGAATTAAAAATAACAACTAATAAAAACCCCAAAAGAGAGTAACCTGGCTGAGAACGAAGCATTTGTAAGCACACACTGGTGACCTGTAACTTCAGGTTAACATAATGTGAACTAGTTGTTTGTGAAAAGTATTTCACGATTGAGATTAGAAGTTTTAATTATTGTTTAATTTATATTTTAGTTGGTTTCATACTGTGAGGAAGCTCAACCAGCAGAGGCCTCCCTCCCCGACACGGAAGAGGCACAACGATTATATTAAATATTTTAAATGCAGCCTGACTTGATGAGTATTATTGAGTAAAAACAGCATCTCAAAGCATTTACTACCTTTTCTAAGTTGAATTATTTGCCACGTTGTTCTTTCACTGCAAATAGTTACTGTCCTCTATTCTAATTTAATTCTTACATATCTCACATCTGTTTATTCTATATTTATATATTTCTACATTTATTTATATCAACTGTATGTTTGTCTACATGTAGCACCTTATCAACAAAGCAAATTCCTCCTACATGTAAAATACTACATGGCAATAAAGCTCTTTTTGTTTGATTGAGCTAATTAAACACTCCAGGACCCCCTAATATTTTTAATATAATTAATTAACATAATACAGTATATTACACTGAGCAATGCAAGGTCTTAAAACTGCAAATGAAAATAAAAAGTATATAATTATATATTAGTAGACTGTGGAGTCTGAGAGAGGTTTTAACACTGATTAGCTTCCTGCAGCAGGAGACTACTCCTTTACATGAACACATAATTTTGGCTCAATTCGTACCTCAGGGCGCCTCATCAGGGGGGAGAGCTTCCACTAATCTGAAGTTACAGGTCACCAGTATGTGCTTACAAATATTCTGTTCTCCCAAACAGCCAGAGTGCTATATTTTTGTGTTTTTCATTAGTTGTAATTTTTATTTCAGTTAAATAAAAGGTTTGTTTTTTTTAAACCCAGTTTTAGCTACATAGGCCTACTTTTTATTCTGAATTTGTTTTACACGTCACTTCGGCTTCCTGCCTGTGCACTGTTTGCTTTAGGTTCGGAAACAATATAAGGAATAGACCGCGTGACTTCCCTTTTTCGTTTCCAACAACATTATGGTTGATGAGGAAGTGCACAGATCTCTTCATTCTTTAATTCAAAAAGGATTAATGATAAAAGGCCTTGCCAAAACCCCAACATTTACTGGTTTTGACTAGGGGTGGGAATCACCAGCGGACCCACGATACGATTTCATTGCGATTTTAAACATATCGCGATATATTGCAATTTATTACCTTTTTTCCATCTTGAAATTGTGTCCTCAAAGGAAAACTCTTTCTTGTTGACTGAAAAAGCAACTGATTTTATTATTTTAGTGCCAAAAAGTAAAATTCTCAAATACAATTCATATAATCGATGAAAAGATCGATACTTGAGCTCTACATATCGACACAATACTGCCACAGAAAATATCGCGATACTGTACTGTATCGACACCCCCCCCCACCAACCCTAGTTTTGACTGGTTTTGCAATTTTTGATTCTGACACCAAAAACATTTTTTGCCGTTTTTCAATTCCAAATGAATTACAGGTTATCTGACGACACCCAGACCGTCAACATCAGCTGCCTTAGCGGGATCCGTACTGTACTGGTTTAACAGATGGTCTCCACGCAACAGAGAATTGTAAATGTTAAATTAAGTTCTTGGTCTCAGATTAGTGGTGAAGAAGCGGCTGCCAGATCTGGGTCCGTCACAACAAACAACTTGGTACCCAGCACATTTCCTCTGGAAGTGCAGAATCAATTTCACTCATCGTTGTGTCTCGCACAACTGTCACGGCAGCCGACCTGAACGTTCGTTTAAAAGTTTGGTGCGACCCAAATCGAGTAGCAGCAAAAGCATGAAGCAGCAGAAACTAACGTTCTGTGGTTTTTGCTGTCCTCAGAGGACCAGCAGCTTTTTCGGCCCTAAAATAAAGATACGACATGGACAAACAGCGGGGACAAAGATGAGAAGTTGGTGAAACAAAAGACCTGTGCAGAGAATATTTTAGGGGAGTTGCTTTAGCAGAGCTGGATTCTCAGTTTAATTAAAGGAATGCAGGACATTTTGATCAGATACAAGGCACTATAGATTTTGCTATAGAACGGCTAAATTAGAGGGATTTGGGCTCAGAGTAAGAGGGACGGGGTTTCACTACGAGAAGTCTGACCGACGAGAATGAAAGTCTGAAGAGGCCGAGAGAGAAGAAAGCAAAAGTGAAAGATGAAGAGAAAGAAGAGCGGAGAGATCGATCCGGTGGAGGGGGAGTAGTAGAGGAGGAAGAAGGAGGAGGGCCCGGTTAGGACTGCATCTCAGCTCGCAGCATCCACGGAAACCAGCAGCAGAACAGCAACCTGGAGGAGGTGAAGATAAGGAAGGAGCATGAGAACAAGAAGAAGGAGAAGAAGAAAGGGAAGAGGGGTTGGGAAGGAGATGGAAGAAAAGCAGGAGGAGGAGGGGAAAGGTACCGAGGTTTTAGTCAAACTCAAACTGAGCATGTGTTGACACCACCTGGTAAATTCAGATGTTTCACTCACATGTGGGACATCGGACAGTTTAACTGTCAACACAGTTAAGTTATGAACTCTGAGAGGCTCAGACACATCTGACTCGTGGCTTAATATTACGGACTGAAAAAGCAAACAATCAATCAATTAATCAATACCTCACATCCATGTTAGAGCCCTGCATTTCACCCTGAGCCCAACGGGCCTTGACTTATCTACGCCCCCGGGGCCGGGCTTCGGGCCAATTTTCACGAAACAACAGCTGTTTTGTGTGCAGCATCGCTCAATTCCTGTTTCACATTTAATATGTGTTTTCTTGACCAAACGTGGTTTGCAGACCAGCGTCGGGTGGCACAGCCGCTGTCAGCTCGTGTAGCGTGTGACCCCCTGTCACGCCACAACGACTTCAAGACTCCCGTCACAAGACGGCAAATTGAGTAGCGTGAACGGCGCGTGCGTCGTCTGCACGAGCCTTAATGTGAACGCTCTTTTCCACCTCTACCTTCCATCCCCCCGTGACATGAATGCAACATAAACCCACGAGGAATATTTGAATATATACAGATATTTATATAAAGGCAGGAACGGCTGAGCGCAGCCTGGCAGGTTACCGGTCAGTCTGTTCTCACCTGGATATGGAGCTCTCAGAGGTCAGGTCTTTAGGAGAACGCATCGTGTTGAAGTTACGCTTGGGCTGCGACACTGCAGGACACAAACAAACAAACAAACAAATAATAGTCTGTTAATGTGAGCAATGTACGTATGAATGCTTCATGCAGAAGTAGCGGTGTGTGTCCCAAAGTCACCAATAACTGTTGATTCAGGGGTTAATTTAAAGGTCAGTAAGCTCTAAACGCCAACATTTCTCCAGCTCTATGAATTTATACGCATCTGATCCTTAAATAGAATTTCTGTATTGTTTAGTATAATTTTGGTCATCAGCGATAAAATGATTTTACTTCTTTAAATGTATTGCAGAGAGAAACCGACACTAGTGCACACAGTGTCAACCCTTATTAACAACCCTTATAACAAGTATCAGAAAACAATACAAGTTTAACTTTATCAGACAAATAAATAATAATAACCTTATTTGTACGGCAACTTTTCAAAACCAAGTTACAAAGTGCTTCTTTGTACAGTAAAAACAACAAGATCCATATGTAAAAATATAAATGAATTAAAATAAATAAAAAAATCGACAATAGATAAAACAATAATTTAATGTTTATAAAAACGGCAAACGACAAAAGTGAGACTTGAGAAGAGATTTTAAAAAGAGGCCACCGAGTCGGCCTGAGATCTCCGGGCAGGGAGTTCCACAACTGAGGGGCCCCGAAGAGCAAAGCCTCAAGGCGAGACTTTAGAACCATTAGCAGAGCTTTGCCAGAGGATCTGAGGCGTCTGGCTTGTAGGCAGATGTAGGCAGGAACCTGCCCGTTCAGGGCCTTTAAAACAAGCAGTAAAATCTTAAAATGAATTCTAAAATTTAAAACTTTGAGATTCACTGGGTTACTACTAAACTGGGCTCGTCAGGGATCTGTGTGCTGGCTCATGTTGCGAGACGTGACCCAGAACAAGAACAACCATGTCGTGAGAAAAGGAACTTCTCCTTAAAAGCTGTGAGCCTCAGAAAGTGAGTCAGTCAGCACAATGGAGGATACTTACTGGTGACCTGGTGGACTTTCTTCACCATGGATTTGTCATTCTGTGAGCCGTCTTTAGGGCCTCCGATTCTGACAAAACAACAACAACAAAAAGTCAGTTTATTTGAGTGAATTTATTGTCATATAATCGTATTTGAAAGGTTCTTCTGTAGAAGAAGAAAACTAAACTAAAATGTTATCCAGGTTTATAACAGGCTTCAGATGGTTTCAGCGTCCGGCAATATGTTTACTTTATTATTTCATGCTCTGATTAAATCCACCATGCGCTTCAAACACCTTCACTGCACCAAAACTGTGTTAGTTAACTTGTTTTGACAGGTTCAGTAAATAAAGCAGAAAACGTCCAGGTTTTGTGGCGTCTTGAACACGCTCTTACCTCTGCACGCGGGAGGGCGGAGCAAACACTCCGTATTTGGGCAGGCAGCTGAAGTAGCGGACTCCAAACACCGAGCCGTCGTGTTTTCCTGTCGGCTGATCCAACTCGATACCAAACCAGTAACCTGCAGGGACAGGAACAGCTCAGGAGACGCCTGATCTGGCTTTTCACAATTTTTTGAAAGAAGCAAATCACCATTATTTGTTGAAACTGCAGGCACGATCTAGTAAAGGCTCTTCAGTTCAAGGCTAGATTATTGCAACGATCTTTATGTTGGTCCATCTCACATCTTCATCTTGTGAAGTACATCGAGAAGTGCACATGTTCTTTTTACACTACACTGGCTTCTGGTGCGTTTTAGAATTGATTTAAAGATTTTAATGTTTGTTTTCAAAGCCTTAAACAGCCTAGCCCCGGAGCATTTGTCCAAGTTTTTAACTTTGAGTGGGCAAAATCAGCTGCTGCGGTCTTCAGATCTACGGACTTTAGAAGTCCGGAGGTCGAGGTACAAACAGTTGGGCGATCGAGCCTTCGCTACTGCTGACCCAAAGCTCTGGAACGAGCTCCCCCTGACATTCAAATTGTAATGGATGTTGTTCATTTTAAATCAAAACTTAAAACGGATTTATTTGGAATGGCTTTTAATCCGCATCTTCTTCTGATTATTTTATGTAACCAAATCTGTTTTACTGTTTTCTAAGCTTCATGTTTTCTTCTCGTCTTTTATTGAATGCTGTGTTGTTTATTCTTGGTTGATGTACAGCACTTTGGACACCTGTTGGTTGCTGTAAAGATTGATTGATCAATTGAAATCCTCTTATGGTAAAACTGTCACACTTTCAGGACTAAAGAGAGGGTCTGAAAGTCTACTCCTACGCTAACATCCACAAGAGAATCATAAACAGAGAGACTATTGTTTTATTCCTAGATTCATCATCACTGGTAATGTAAATAATGATGTATAAAATAATAATGTAAAAAAAAAAAAAGGTAGGCTCAGCTCTGCCTTTAGATGAGCATGCTAACATGTATGCATATTAAAATGCTAATATTTAGGATTAACATTGGTCACGTTAGCTGGGTAACAAAGAGCTTTTTGTGGCTTTTGGCTTCTGGAGCAGCTTAGTTCACTTTTTTTCTTGTATTTATTCAGACAAGTCCATAAATCAAGATTCTAGATCCAGATTCAAACAAGAAAAACTTGTCCGACCAGATAGGTTTAGAAAACTCTATAGCATTAGTTGCTTTTGAGAGCTTCTGTCACATATTGGAGGAACGTCTTGACGGATTTTGTGCAGTTGTATCTTGGATTGAATTAAACAGTGCAGAGTGTTGCTAACAGGCCTACTGAGCTACCGTTGAACACAGTTTACAGTGTAGAGAAGCAGCTGAAGACCAGCAGGCGGACCTGGAGCGAAGTCTGTTTTGCCGTAGAAGCGAACGATGCCGTTTTTCTGTCCGGCCACCAGAACCTGATCTCCGACTTCCACGTTCAGTCCCTCTGGATCCAGACTGGCTGCTGACATCTTCTTCCTGTGGGCTGAGAGCGCACAGCAAACGCACAACAATGACACTCACACCTAATGTTCTGTGAATAATAAAATGTATTGAAGAAATCAGATGTTTGACATTTTCTTACCTCTCTCTCTCTCCTTCTCCTTCTTCTCTTTCTCCTTCTTGGTCTTTCCGGCGAGGCGGGAGGCCAGGTCTATGCGGGGGGTTCGCGGGGTGGAGGTGACGGATGAAGGTGTCTGATCCACAGGTTTGGAAATCTTTGACACGGGGGCAAAAATCCCTGCAGGGCAACAAAAAACAAAACAGTGTAACAAGGTCGCTGTGGTTCTCAGTCATCCAGGTCGCAGTTATCCAACGAAGGATGAGGTCAAGGGCAACTGGACTTCAACCTTTGTTGGATCACGTGACGAATGTACGCCAGACATTCACTCTCCTTTTACAGGAGCTCTGGTTTGGTCTCCACCAACATCCTCTCACTTCCAAGTCGTCACATATGGACCACTTGGATCCAGATCTGGACGCTGCTGCTGGATGTTTCCAGTTTGTTCAGCAAGTCTCTAACTTTGTCTGCCATTTTAGTTCATCTGAATATTTGAAATGAGCAAATAAAGTTGTTTTTTTTTTTACTTACACAGTGTGAAATTAACCACAAACGTTCATCCATACAGTCGCAATTAAATCAACACTAGCTTCCTCCTGATCCGCCAAGTCACCAATAAAGAACCAATAAAACGATGGGATCCGCAAGTGATCGGCTGAGGAGCCAATTCAGAGCTCACTCATGGACGGTGTCCCTGTTTATATAATTCTTATAATATCATATGATATAATAATTGTTACATAACGATGTGACAAGTAGGGCCGACCCCAAATAGTCGAAGATTCAATGCTTTGATGGGCAGAGCTTGATTCGACTGTCAATCTCACAATCGAAGCTTCGCAGTGAAACCAGGATCGCGCCGTTTTGGTGATATGGGCGAGCTCAACGTCTGATTTTACATAGAACTACCAGTTTTCTCCCAATAACTTAATATACTGCCTATTACAAAATACATTTCAACGTTTAATGCTGTAAATAAACATGTAAAAAGAAAAAAAACTTTCAATAAATGCTTTTAAAGTGAGTGAATAAATCCAAAATTGTCACCCTAACCCTGGGTCGTCAGTGCGCACGTGTAGGCGTAGCGTTTATAGAGTCTATGGTGTAGCCTAGTGGCAGAAGAACAACACTTGTTGAAGAGATGGAGCCCCGGCTTCACTGGTGTTGAGCCGAGTTGCCTGCACCTCGCGGGGCTTTCGGATAATTTATCTCAACTTATCATAATTTATCGTTTTTAAATAGTGGGCCACTTGAAATAGACCCGCAAGGAGCCGCGACATGCGCGCAGTTGTCGGCAGCACGGCATGCACGCAAAACTCTGCACAAGACCGATGAATGACGGGCGAGAGTGAGAGAGAGAGAGAGGGGTGTAAGTTGAATGAATAGAGACTGCAGCTCTGCAGCCTTTTTAGATTAAAGCGGAGCGACTATAGGCAGGACTTGACGATTCTGATTCGACTATGTAAATCCTCAGTCAGGGACAGCCATAGTTACAATATAATAAAAGCAGAATGCGTCCAATATTCTCATTATGTTTATGAAAAATGAAACTGAACAAACATCCATGTTGTTTTGAGAGGACCTTTGTGCTTGGTGAAAGAGAGGACAGTTGGACGGACTAATTCAGTGAATGAATACATGTAAAAATCTTTTGTAGGTAGAATCAAAGCCGAGCGCAGCGACACTGAAAGCATGTCTGCTGAAGCCCCACCCATGTAAATTATCACCAGTGTTTGTCGTAAGCATTTGACTTGAAATTGTCTTCTCAAAGGCACCACAATAGCTGCCGTTACCGAGTTTAGGAGGGCAGACGAAGTAGCGGACGCCGCCCACACTGCCGTCGTTTTTTCCCTCCGGCTCGTCGAGCTCCACGCCGACCCACTGGCCGCTGGCGAACTCTGTCGTACCACAAAACCTCAGAGTGCCGGACTGAAAGAGAGACAGAGGGATAAAGTTAGAAGTGAGACCTCCACAGGTGGAGTGAAAGGTAAACAGGAAGCGAGCATGGTGCCAGAGGGGTGAGTCAGTTCGGTGAGTCTACGTTCCGGCCGGCGTCCCGGTCCAACCAACCTGTTTGAGGTTTGGAGTCGGGCTGTCGTCTCTGCTCTGGTCTCTCTGGAGCTACACAGTGGGAACACACTGTTCAGAGCTTAAACTGGCAGCCATCACACAAAAGAGCTGGGCTACTGCTGCATGGTTAAATGATCGAATTTTACTTTTTTCAATTGGCCGCATGCAATTTTAAACAGCCCCCTCATGGAAACCTCGACGGCTTCAATCCTTTACCAGACAAATTCTGGCATTATTGAATAAAAAGCAAACGTGAGTCATGACCAATGAGAAGCGCATTCTGTGTTTGTGTGGTGGAACATAACGTGACAGACGGGCTGAGGGATAACAGAGAAGGACCATTTCCTTCTCTCATGCAAATCTCCATGTCTTAACACATGGAAACGGCCTGACCCGGGACAGGGGGCGTAATCGATTATCGCTGTTCTAGCTGTTTTCCACCCAAAAACTTTGTGTCAACAGAGACCCTCTGGCGGGCCGACATCTTGTTGAGGTCGGCTTCGGTGTTAAGTTTCGTTTCTGTCATCAGATTGAAGTAGAGAAGAAGAGTTTGCTTCGGAGGAGGCGATCTTTATCGGCCTCGGCCTTGCAGCCCTGTAGGACGTTCTGTTCTCAAGTTGTGGGCCTGTAAAGCATGGGAGCGCTTTTGGTCACTTATATTGACTGTTTTTATCAATACTTTAATGTTTTGAAATCTTTATGTTATTTGGAACGTGGCTGTATGGAGAGAAATAATGTTTTAAAGATAACTTCCAATAAAAGTGAACATATAACCAGCAAATATGGCCAAAACATGGACATTCGCCTGGTATATTTTTGACAGATTGTGTAATAACTGTTGTATTTTAGTTTCTTTTCAACAAATTTACAGTTGCAGTTATATTCCAGGTGTATTAGAAGATATTCAGGTGCATTATAATCTACCTTATGATGGTTTTGATGGTTTATTGCATTAAAATATAGCTTTTTTTACCAGGCGAGGATGAAAATATCATATTCTTTCTGTATTTAATCTCCATGTAGTCTATAATGGTAAAATAAATATGTTAATATACAATGGATTTATATTCATTTGCTTCTGACCTTTCAAAGGAGACCAGAATGATGCATCTAGGCCTGATGGTTGAGGAGATAATACTGATTAATTTTGGATTTTGTTATTTTAGGCGTGGTTAAGTAATAATGCTTTCACTGAACTGATTCTCAAAGCGGATCAGTTTAATACGGAACACGTCTTTCTACACTGGGAGCACTGAGAACTTGATTTTTCAGGTATGAAATGTACGTATCTTGGTCACAGTTCTTTAGAAAATGTTTGCATCAAGACAGTTCTTTATGTTATTTCTTAAAATTAGCCGATTTGTTGTTATTGGAATTAAAAAGTTTGGGCTCCACTACAGTAGAGACCTACGGTGAAACAAAAATGGGAGCTCGTCTGTCACATTTTAATCGACTCCCTTGTCTAAAGTTAGTAATTGTCTGAGTTTTTATTTGTCGACAAGCTAAATTAAGTGGGACATGGCGCCATTCATTCAGTTGGTGCCAACTCGCTTGTCCAAAATAAAGTATTAAAACATGTATTTGAATAAAGGTTTGTCAGAAGAATCGGCTCCCTCAGTAAAAAACTTTACTGCTTATTATGTTTCCTCCAGTTAATCATCAGCTGCTTTAAAATATGTTCCATTGTCTGTATGAGACATTTTGTGGCCCGGCCAATCAAATCCCTGATCCTCTGACCTTCATGTCGTCCAGCTGCACGCGCTCTCCCAGCTTCAGCCCCAGCGAGGACAGCATCAGGTTTCCGGGGATGTTGTCATAGTTGGGCAGCGTGGCTCTGGGGAGGTTACAGCTCAGCGGGAGGGAGTCCAGCAGCAAGTGCTTCAGCTCTTTGGCCACCATGGCGGCCTCCGCCTTGTCCAGACTCATGTCCATCGGGTCAGGAACCACGTCCGCTGGAACCAGGCCCTTATCATTCTGCAGAGAGAGAAGGGGAAGAAGAAGACAGAATCAAGTGCATGATGGATTGTATGAAATGACACACACAATATCTAGAACGTTTCCATCTGGTTTGTTGTGCTAAGTGTTGGCTTTGTCCCCGACTGAGCCAATCTGTGGTGTGCAGGCGGGATTAAGATGTTAACGTGTTTCTTTGTTTGTTTTGTAACTGGTTGGTTAGAGCAATATACATACACTCCTCTATTATTAGCACAAAGTCAGACAGAAGAATGAAATGAAACAAAGTGGTGACTCACTGTGATCATCAGGCTACAGCTCAACTACCAACCCTGAAACTAAAGGTAAGGTGAAGCGTGTTTACCCGGACGGTGGGGTTGGCTCCGTGCTCTAGCAGACATTTGACTGCACCCAGACAGAGGTTGGAGGCAGCGATGTGGAGAGCTGTGCCGTAGTGGAAATCACTACATGTGGAGTTCAACACTGTGGAGACAACAAAGGGTGAGTTATTCTGACGTAACATACCAACCTCCAGCTTTTAGCGAGCAGTTGTTGTTGTCGCTGTTCAAAATGAGCCCTATGTGATGTGATCTGTGTGTGTACCTCTGGGTTTACTGGCTTTGAGCAGGACTCGGATCAGTTCAGGGACGTCAAAGTAAGCGGCGTAGTGCAGGGCGTTCATGTTGGTCCAGCGGCTCCTCAGACTCACGTCGGCGCCCAGAGCGATCAGCTGGCTGCTGAGACGCAGCGCGGCCGCCGGGTCGCCTGCACACACAACGAGGCCCGAACTAAGAGGGGGGGTCCAGATTTACAGCAGCAGAGGAGCGGAATCCGCCACCCGCCACAAACGGCCCAGCTTCATTGAGTCACTTCACATTAATATCAGACCTGAAAAGATTCCCTTGTCTGTTCCTCAACATGAGGTTTCTCCCTTTTGTCCTGTTAAAGAGGTTATTTTGTGGGGGGGGGGTTCCTCTGAATCGAGGGTCTAAGGATAGACAGTGTTGGATATTGTGCAGATTGTTAAGTCCTCCGAGGTAGATTCGTGATTTTAGACTATAAATCAAATTGAATTGATTATGCACAGGAAAAAAAGCTCCATCAAGCTTTGATTAAACAATGTTTGTTAGTAGAATCTGTTGATTTTATTTTTTATTGGCCAATGCTTTAACTGATTACCTTCCTATAAATGCTGCAGTGTTGTCAAACAGGACTGTGTCAGACTCACTGACTGGATCCATGTTAAATTAAGTCCTCTTACCGACGCCGTGGGCTCCGGCCTTGCAGCTGTAGTGAAGCAGAGTCATGTCGGTCAAACCATCGCGGTCGTTCACATGGCAACCGCGCTTCAGGATCTGAGACACAGAAGAACAGACCAAGCAAAGGGTTCGGTGCAGTTAATATATGTTAGCGACCATTTCAGTCCAAAGATGCACATTTTATCTTGTTTCAGTGAATCCATCTTCCTTGTGAGAACACATGAGCAGAAGAAAATGGGCGGCTCATTGTGGGAGCAGCCGGTTGGCTCCTCATTTCCTCAGTGATTTGTCTGCAGTTGATTAAACACACACTTTCCTTTCGATTCAAGAAAACAACGCGTGTGGAGGGAGTTCTTATTTTCCTTATTTATAATCTGTGTCTCTGCCTCATCTGTCGTTTTCTATCCGTAGACCCCATCATGTCTTATAACTTATTTAAACAGCGCATTATCTTTACACAAACAAAATCTATTATCAATAAACCACAGTTGATATCTTTAATTTGAACTAACTGTCCAGGACTACCGATAAAAAGGATAATTTATTGGACATTGAGCGTAGATTAACTATTTTTATTGTTTTATTTATTTGCAGCAGTTTTTTAACAAGTGAAACCCAAAATAAAAAAAGGGATCTGCTTTTTTTCCCCATGCTGACGCTGAGAGTACAAGCTACAGGACTAATTACAGTCTGAGCGATATGACATGAACAAATCATTGACCCACAATGCTCTTGGGCTCATAGGACACGGCGTTTAAATAAAAACAACGATATGAGGCTTAATAACTACTTAGTGGAGGCAGCAGGTTCACTCCATTATTCTGTCTCTGCCGTGTCACTGTCCGCTCCTTCTGTTTTATTCCTGCAGGCTGAGTCAGCTTCCTGCTGAGTCATGGTAGAGCCTCAATGGCTTTCCATCTCTCTCTCTCTTCTTCTGCAGCACTCGCTCTTTTC
The DNA here is from genome assembly GCA_029875015.1 of Lepomis gibbosus. Classification (NCBI taxonomy): domain Eukaryota; kingdom Metazoa; phylum Chordata; class Actinopteri; order Centrarchiformes; family Centrarchidae; genus Lepomis; species Lepomis gibbosus. The sequence continues at coordinate 2,339 of JAPMOB010229419.1, read as the reverse complement.
AGGTCCATGCAGCCATTTAAACTGGATCACAATGTTTGTGTGTGAGCTTGTATTACTGACATTGTCTCCCCCAGCTGAACTATTAAATTATTGTGAGTTAAAATGTTTTTGGTAAAGTTAGAGTTAGGCATGTAGATCAATCTCAGTCTCTAAATGACAAAAACATGCACCTGTGCTTCAAACTGCCTCTTGGCACATTTAGCATCTTTCAGTCCTGTTTTTAAAACAAGCTGAAGTCCAGAATTCAGACGTTTGCTCATAAATACCAGCTTTATGCTGCTCAGTGAGATTTCATTGTTCATTATCTATGTGTGTGTGTGTGTCTTGAATCTGGGTCAATGTGACAATGACAACCGACTCTGGGTTCGGGCTCCACGCCAGAACAACTAGGACAGCAATACAGACAGAGTCAAATGCATCTGCTTAAAGGTTTAAGCCACAAGATTATAAAGAACTGCAGCCCTGCCATGTTTATAAGCTAGCTTCTTTTGCATTACTATTGTGCTATTTTAGCTTTAGCATCAGATTATTCTACTTACCCTTAAATATCAGATGAGAAACCCATGTGTCATATTTGAGTCAGGATTTAAATCTGCTTTTATCTTATCTTAAAACAGCTCTGGGCTACTTCTCTCTGTAATGCTGTCCTATGTAATCAAATGAAAGTCATACATCTGTTCAGACATCAATCTCAAGAAGTTCAGCTATCTGTGTAAACAAAATTTAAAGGGATCGAATTGTGTCCTCACCTCGTTGCCGATGACGTCAATCTTGTGCTGTACCTGGGGAACCCACTGACGCACGATGGCGAACAGCTCCGGGATGGTGGTCCGAGGATCCATGAGGATCTCCAAACAGGCGGGGTCGTTGGGGTCGAAGAAGGTGAAGGCTGGGGACAGATGGAGAAAGGAAAAGTTAAAGGTAATCCCGAAAACAGACGACGAGACCATGAGTAACTAAAAGAGAACCAGAAAGGGGAAAAGAAAGGAAAGGAGCTAAGAAAGTACAAGAAGGAAGATCAGAGGAAAGAAAAAATAAAATGAAAAGCAAAAAGCAGTACATCACATGAGATGGTAAAGCCAAGACGTTTCTGTCATGCTCATCAAATCAGAAGTAACCTGTGAGCTCTGCAGTTTCTCTTCCTGCCAGCTCTGCAGCTCTGAGGCAGATTTCATTTCACTGCAATCAAACCTCACTTTTCCTAACTGCCAACAGCTCAGGGGTCCTCAGTTAGATCTGACGTAGTTCAGTTTGAAACTGGATTTTAGAATGGGAGCAAGGAGGGATTGTTCAAAAATGTTTTAACTAATGAGATGTTAGGTTCGGCGGTTGATGGGTTTTTATTTCTTGCTTTTGGTGCAGCATTGGAGGAGTTGGTTCACCCAGTAAACATCATTTCTCAGTTACTTCTGCAGACAGTTCTGGTTTTATTTTTTCAGTTTTTCTGTTATTTTTGTTGTTTTTCCAGGTTTGGCAGCAGCAGGTTAAGCCAGGTAGCCCAAACCTAAGGGTGAGCCCAGCCATCCTGCGAAGGTCTGTCTCTACCCAAAGCTCAAGACCTTGGGTGAGTGTTGAAAAGTAGATCCACTGGTAAACTAAGAACTTCATCTCTTCACAACAATGGTCTTGCGTTGGCATCACTTGACCATACACGAATCTGCTTGTAGAGCTCATGCTCCTTTTTTCAAACTCCTAAATTCCTTTTTCTTGGGGTAGTGACTAACTACCAACCCCTTGGAGATTCTATGGCCTCAAACCGGGAGGTACTGACCCTCGTCCTTGCTGCTTCATACCTGGCTGCAAACCATCCCAGAATGCAGGGGGAGGTCCCTGTCTGATGCATCCAGCAGCATCACATCATCCGCAAAACGCCGAGATGCTGCTTAGGCCACCATACGGGTCAATGTCCACAACTCAGAGAAGCCTAGATATTCTCTGGATATGCAAGGGCTGATTGGCTTCCATGGTATGGTCATAAGCCTTCTCCAACTTTACAAAAAAAAGATACAGACTGGATGAGCAATCCAGTGTACTTGCACAGGTAAAAACCTGCTCCTCTGTTCACCAACCAGGACTGTCATAAGCTTTCCCAGGGAGTCTGACACACATTCTGGCCCCCTTTTATGTACTGAACAAAATTATAAAATAAACACTTTTGTTTTTGCCCCACTTCACCATGAGCTGAACTCCAAGATCTAAGACTTTATCTATGTACACAAATATTGTTCACAAATCTGTCAGAATCTGTCTTAGTGAGCTCTTCTGCTTTGCCGAGATAATCCATCCACCTCACAGGTGTGGCATATCAAGATGCTGATCAGACAGCATGGGTATTGCAC
>JAPMOB010229418.1:0-37150 GCA_029875015.1 Lepomis gibbosus | reverse complement strand
CTTCTGTGCTAAGATTAATAATGTGAAAGTTACTCCAGTCTGTGCAGTCACAGAAGACCTCTTATTCCATTGTTGCCTTGTTGGTCCATCTTCTCAATGTGACCAAATCGTTAGCACAGTCTACAGTGGTTTAGTGACTGTTCACTGACTGTGGCAGACCAATGTTGAGCTCAACATTTAAACATAAATATAACAAGAAAAACCTACACTGGATAATTCACTCTGAACCTCTTCAACCCTTAATTTTTATCTTAAATTCTACATGACGTTTTTGTTTAAATAAATTTAATTTGCTTTCTCCTGAATTCCAGAAATCACAGCTGATGTTTAGCTATTTCGTCTTTGTATGAACATGCAGGACTCTTAACATCATATACATATCTTTCCATAAGTCTTTTGTTTTGTTTAAATGTTTTTAGACTCCATATTTACATATTTGTCCTGTAATATTTTAAAAGTAGTTGAAATATTTAAATGTTTCTGAGATGCTGGTTTTTAACAGCTTTGAGCTCCAACAGTAGTAAATCCATCATTACAGTGAGCAATGAGTATCTCTCTGTCTCCGCAGTCATGATGCGTTCAGGGACTGTCAGCACTTTATTTCCACTGTGTATTTGAGTGAAACCTGCAGAGTAAACAGACCTGATGCCCAAAGTCTCTGTAGGTCTCAGTGTGTTCACTCCAATACGTTAACATGAGAGCTGAAAGGAAGCTGGCTACGCTACACAGCCGCTCAACTTCTGGTCTGAACAGGACTGAAGTCCCTGCTGGTCTTTATACTGGATGTGCTGCATCACTGACTGACAGCTAATAAAGGGAGTCTCTGTAAACACTAATTTATGACTTCTGCTGTCTGTCTTCTTCTCTCATCAGCTGGAGGTGATCTCTGTCAGAGACTGAGTGATGAGAAAAGTGGTGGTGTTGAGAGGATCAGCTGTGTCCTGATGATCCAGAGAGGTTTAAGCAGCAGCATCAGCTTGTGTGTGGAGAGGCTCTGACTGGGCCATGTTACTGGGATGTAGAGTGGAGAGGAGAGCTTCACTGCTTCACACTCAGCCACCTCCTCCACCTGGACCTGGACTTTATTTCATTCAGATGTTTTGAACCCAAAGTGCCTCTGAAGATTAGTTCTGTTTATGACAACATAACTGCAGATTAACACATTTAATATGATATTTCTGTTTAGCTTTCTGTTGCAGCTCTACCTTGTGGAACGATGGAGTGTAGCAGTTTATTTCTACATTGTATTTCTAAAGAACAGTGAAAGTTGATATTGCATGCAGAAGCGTAGAACAAAATCCCGGGACCTATATACAAGCAGTCTCTGTGGGCCCACTTTCTCTCTCGGTCTCTGTCTTTCACACATCTTTTGAAAAATGTTGATAAATAACTGAGCCAACAACTGTACACATTAAACTGTGGTGGTGATTAGGGTCACTAATGAACCGTTCTTACTACATTTAAGTAAGTAATAACAAGGGCGTCTCTTTAGGGGCGTAATGATACACTTGTGTCACGAGACGTGACAATGCACGAGAGCAAAACAAGAAGACTTTTTAACACTATTTTGAAGAAATATGAAATGCTAAAATATATTAATGTGGCGTCTGGAGGTCCTCCTCCAGAAAATTGGAGCATTAACCGGTGGAAATGTCTTTATTTATTTAAAGGGAAACAAAAGATTCAGCTTGCAGTTGACAATTCAGAAATATGAAAATATAACAGAATATAACCCAGTAATCAGCAGCTTGTTTTTTTTTTAGTTAAAGTTACTTTTTTGGACAATGCACATTTATTTTTTCTATATTTAAATTGCATTGCATATTTTCTTGTTGTGCAAATAAACCTTTCTCAAATCTTTTTCATTTGTGAGTAACCATTCCTTGGTGCTATTTTTCAGATTTTTTAAAATAAATGCTCTCAAAAAGTGATAGGGACAAAATCAGCCACTTCAAAATGTCATGGGGACATGTGCCCAGAGCCCCGGTGTAAATGACACCTATAAATAAAATCTGTGATTTGTGCTTAAGTCTGCACAGTTACCACATTGTAACCTTTTCTCAACACACTGTCTCCTACCATTACTTAACTATGGTTAAATGAGGTTTGCTGTGAGTATCATGCTTAAAATAACATTATTTTGTTTGTTTATTTAAGCATTCAGCGATCCCAAGGTATAAGACAAAACTGAAAAATACCATCTTGTCATAGTCCTACATTGAGAAAATGATTACCATTCTGCATAATAAAAGATAACTGAACTGATAGCCTTTACATTGTCTTTTTATATAATTTCCAGTACATTTAAAAATCTTTGTGTCCAAGCCCACAGTGTAAGTTAGTGGTTCGAAGGTGTATAACAAAGTTCAGTCTCTCAACAGATTTATTCATGCAATTTTAACTTAGTTAATAAACTACTTGCTTAGAACATGTTTCAATAAAAAACAAACTTAACAAACAAATTTGTGGACCTTAACTACGGGCTGGCATTCTTACAAAGCCCTTAACGTTCAGGCACCATCTTATTTGAAATAACTCACCATACTGCCCCACTAGAACACTACGCTCCCAAAATGTAGGGCTACTTGTAGTGTCTCTAGATGTAGTATGGGAGCCAGAGTCTTTAGTCATCAGGCACCTTGGCTGTGGAATCAGACCCCTGTTTTGGGTTTGGGAAGAATCCAACATTTTTATATTATATTATATTATATTATATTGACTTGACTTGACTTGACTTTTGTTCCAAGGACAGTTGATCCTTATTGGCAGGAGCGATGTGCTGTTGCCTATATTCGCATCTGCAGGCCTAGGCCCATATGGCAAAAAAATTACAAGTCAAGGGAGATCATGTGCCGGAAAAAAAAGAAAACTCAGGCCCCAAAAAGCAAAACAACAAATATTTCTGAATGAAAATCTTGACATAACAACTGTGAGACATGTTCCTTAATTTGTCCTTCTTGATTTTCGTTTTCCTTTGGCATACGCCTATTCAGCATTCACTCACACTTTAATCTGTAGATCGGAGAACGTCGGTTCCATGTCATCTGGCCATAAGCTGAAATAACAAGCTATTTAAATGGCTCAGTATGTTATGAAGCACAAAATACTTCTTTATTTAAACACAAAGCTATCATTGCAATCCTAATTTACCCTCTCTGACAATCTGAAAGCTTCTGTTTGATTTTTGATTTTGGTGATTTCTTCCTATTGGTCCTGACTTGACAATCTGTGTAAACGCTTGTAAGTATTTTTTTTTTTACTGAAACCTCTATGAACCTCTGTTATTAAAAATCGCTCATCTTGTTGTTGTTTACCATAACGCTAATCATCAATCTCAAAACGTTTTGCTCCGTTTTGTCTGCGCTGAACTCGCCCCCGGACAAATGCGGAAGTTCGTCACTACGCTTGTGCAGAGAGCCTGACAGTGACTTTTTCAGGTTGATTTGGGTACTGTAAATTTGTATATTGAAGCTGAAACCTTCTCTTATACCCCTGAATACACAATTATTTGATTAATATTGACATTATATATAAATTATTTCATAATCTAACAGCTTTATGTTTTTTTTTAAATTGTGGGTTTGAACGGTTTGGAACGCCCAGTACTTTTATTCTGAAAAGACCGTGACGGAAGTACCGAGCACATTGTGTTTGTGGTGATTTCGGGTGAAGATGAAGTGACTCGTCAACACAGCCATTTTCTTTCAGACTGTAATGGAAAACACAACTCATTTAGCTAGCTTTGGGTTACATCTGGTAATAAATAGGCTTTAATGTAAAATCACAGACCGGTATATTGTTACCTTTTTGTGTCGTTATCCTCGCTTTAGCTAACGTTAGCCGCGGTAACGTTAGCCTGACGCAAGTCGTGGACGAAGGTAAGAGAACTGCGTAACGTTAGCTGCTGGTTAGCTTTAGCTAAGTTAGCTATCCATGCGTTAGCTGACTGTAGCGGACAGCTTGGTTTACATTTATTTGGTTTAAAAGCTAATACCCACTAAGAACTGTCTCGTGATGTCATAATATTCAACATCATCCCCACCTAGACTCAGTAGAGCTTATAGATTTAACGTTAGCTAAAGTTAGCTCGTGTGCAAAGTTTTGCATCTGCAGATGAAATGAGGAACAAGAGCTGTAAGGTGAATTTGTGTACAAAATTTACATGTGAAAAGAGGTTGATTATATTATTAACGTGGCCTGGTGCAATTAAGTCAGAGCTAGCAATCAGGAGAAACTCGACCATTCTGCCACCATTAAGTTAATAATTATTTTGTCAGTGACTTAATTTATGTCAGCATCTGCAATCTGTCTCTTACATGGAAACAGAGTAAAACTGTGCTTGTAACGTTAGTTGTTCCATTGACGCTCAATCAGACTTGACTCCTTCTCATGTACTCTGTTATCATTTTATAAAGGCTAAAAACCAGTGCAGGAAATTTGCATCAGCCCTGCAGTAAATGCAACTTTCATGACGGTTTCAAAGTTAAGAGGCTTTGTTGGAGAGGTGCTGACTAAACTTTAAGGTAGAGCTCAGCAATTTGGTTGAAAATCTTACCAAAGTGTTTATAAGTATACCTTCTCCTAAGAGAAGATAGACTTTGTTGATCCCAATCTGGCGAAATTCATCTGTTACAGCAGCTCCAGATACAACACAACAGAAAACAAAATACACATTAGATAAAAATGAAAAAGAAAGATTTCTAATGTTAAAGAAACATACAAATTAGAGTTCTGTGAACGCTGCATACATGTTTTCATAGGGATGGGATGGATTATTGATATATTATGGTATGAAATATATGTAAACCAATTATCTGGTTTCCATTTTTAAACTTAAATTCCTAGTTGTTTTAGTTTTTGATTTAAGCTTGCACAGAAACACAAATTAAACAACTTGCATTTCAACAACAAAAAAAAACATGATTCTGTATTCCTAATTTATGTCTATTCATTTCAAAGTGGGTAAAGACAAAATTATAAATGCAACTCATAAGTGTGAAAAAAATATCATGGGGATAAAACCCACCAGTAAAGTCATACAGCATTTGTTGGATTATTTTTACTGTTTTGAAGCTCAATAACTTGTCTCTAGATTTCACTGTAGCTACAGTCTGTTGCCTTGCAGTCCATTTTAAAGCTTTGTGGATTGTTCATGTATTATAGAAATAGCATGTACGTTTTAGGGTGAATTTTACCTCTACACATCTGGAGATGACCATTGGGAGAATCCTTTTTTGGAAACAGGACAGCTTAGTTAATTAGTCATATTCAGTAAAATGACAATTCTCCTTTATAACTTAATTAGATGAAGTAGTTAAATAAAAACTGCCTGTTCTGTGATTTGTGTTGGTTTTTCCTGCAGCCTTAATCTTGAAACAAAAACCTGTCCTTTCCTTAAAGGTTGACAAAATGTCACGGTCCCGATCACCAAATTACAGGTATACATTGCCATTATTTTATGTGTTCCACAAAATCTGTGCAACTTAAAACTCACATGATGATTTGCAGTCATCTGCTTTGATTTTTCTTTATTACAAAGTGAAAGCTCCTTTATTAATTCCTGTATTTTTCAAAATGTCATTTTTCAGGAGGTTTCCTTGGGAGGAACCCGACTTCGATCCATACAAAGTCCTTGCAGAACTTGACGGGAATCCAACGGAAAGGAGCCACAGCCCCAGAGAAGATCCTCAAGAACACTGGGACTACCTAAGGGAAGACATGTACCCAGAAGACCAGAGAAGATCCCCTCCTTTCCAAGATGACCCTCAGTTTGGACATCACCGCCATCAAAACCAGGAGGAGTTTTACCGCAGGGGGCCATCACCCCGTCATGATGGGATGGGATATGATGACCGTAGGCTTTCCCCACTGCGTGATGGAGGAGGTGATGGAGATAGGCGCAGGGAAGGGTTTAGACAAAACTTCCAGAGTTTTGAAATCAGGGGGAGGTCGCCCCATTCGCCTCCAAGGTTGACGAGAGAAAGATTGCCGGCGACTCCAAGGTCTCACTCAGACCACCAACAGAGAGAGCCGGGGATGGGCTGGAGGAGAGAGGAGCAGGGCAGAGGTCGAGGGAGGTTCAGAGATCTCGGTCCCGTTGCGAGGTCAGATGACCAAAGAGGGGGAGCAGGTAGGGAAAGGGGGAAGAGGAACATACAGAGTCCCAGTAGAGACAGACGAAGGGAGGATTCATATCAAGAGAGGAACCCCCCCTTCAAAAGGCAAAGAAGAGAAATGGATGACGGCAATCACCTTGGGTAAATTTAAAGCAAAACGCTTTGAAGCACTGTCGCAGGGAAAAAAGGAAACGAGGAATGCAGAGGATTCTCATCTTTCTCTTTTCCCTTAGAGGCAAATTCCTCGCTGTCATCATGCCTTCTTTTCCATAATACAAAATACTAATCAAACAAATATTGCATGGCTTAAAGTTTTCTTGCTTTGCAGCTTTTTCTGATACGTAACAATATCTACATGCCTTAAACATACTGTAATTGTTAATACAAATGACAGTTAAAAGGTAGTTTTTAAAATTCATGTTATTAATAAGTAAATCAGATGTTTGATTTAGAACGTGAAAGGCATCCAAAGCGAATTTCAAATGTAAATTTAAAACCATGAATAAATGTTGAACCATGTCACTTCCTCTTATGCTGTCACAGGTACAGGAATGAGGAGGATGTTTGGGAACAGCGTTACTCAATGGACACACACAGAGATGGGTTTGGAGGAGACACTCAGGGGAGCCTCTCCCATGGAGACATTCGGCACTCGGGACCACTCGTCATTGAACATGATCATGGCATCACACACGGCAGAGAACCATCACGGTTGGAACAATTTGGCAAACGTGGAGATCTTGACCCCGACTTTGATCGACAGAAGAGTCCTCGTCCAGTGCGCTCTTCTCAGGACCGTTTCAGGATGTCAGACAGCAGGTTGGATGATCTTGGGGATGCGAGAGAACGCCATTTTCAAGATAATTGGAGAGAAACCAACTATCGTGAAAATAGGAGGAGCCTTACACCACAAGATAGACCAAACCCTGTGAGATATGGTAATCGAGATGGTCCCTTGAACCACAGGGGAAGGGGGGGCGCTCGGCCAGCGAGGGGGCGGGTCAGTCGCGGCCAGGTTGGAAGAACTGGACCACCAAGGAATCAGTTGCGCTTACAGCAGTCCTCACAGGGGTATCAAGATCTTACTCGTGAAGAGCAAAGACCGGGGTACCGACCCTTCAGGCAAGATTGTTATGAGGATCCGATTGAAGAGGAGCCTGACTGGGTAGAAAAACCGAGACTACAAGAGTGGAAAAATGACAGGCCTGGAAGTCTGGACCGGCACCTACCTCAGGTTGACTTGGATCCTAAAATGCCCCGTCAGAGGCTGCACGGATGGAACAGCCAGAAAACCAAAAACATGACCGTTGTAACAGAGGAAACGCTAACCATCAAAGTGGATATGAGCCGCCCCGTAAACCAGAACAGGTAGAGTATTTTTAAATCAAATTATCAAGGGTGAGAGGTGAAAGTTCACACTTCTTTTTCTAAGTTCATGGAAAGCTGCGTAAGGAAGACAAAAGAAATCGCCACACGGACACCGGAGGCTTGTTGAAATTGACACAACTAAAAATCGTCTGAAATATTTTTGTAAAACTGGATTTTGTCGCAGTTTGCACCTTTGCGTAAAATGTGTCCCCACGTGGGTACAAGCAACAACAAGATTATATTTGCTGGTACATCATACGATCAGGATGCCATGCAGAAGTTTCTCCAAGAAGAAGAAGAGACGCATGATACTTCACTGTGGAAACCCAGGAAAAACTCCCACCTACTGAAGAAACCGAACCCCAGTTGAAACATGCATTACTGGAGTGACTTTGGGCTGAAAGTGATGTTACAAAGAAGCTGGTGTCACTTGCAGATCATTACTTTTTAAAAGTAATAATTTCAGTTGCATCTCATTTAATGCAAAGAAGAGGAGACACTCACCAGCTGGAAAAGAAGGAACTGCATCACAAAGTATTTGTGCTTTTGCACGGATGAAATGAAAAGATCTGGGATTCAGTCGCAGAGCAAGATACAGTGGAACATCTCCCAAGAGGAGATGAGTGGCTGAAGCCATCGTCGTGAAGCATGATAATGTGAATGTTGTCCGTAAACTGAGAGGCAGAGGGAAAAGAGGACACGAGAGGTGGTTCTTGCAGGATTCGAACGTCAGCAGATTTTGGACGTAACCTCATATTGACCTCAAGACTTAAAAATCACACTGATGAGTGAAGAGGGTTGGACTGCAGAAATGGACCATTACACAGGTACTGTGGATTTCTTGGAAGTCAGAAACATAAAGAGCAAATTGAATAGACCCGAACCAGACACTGATGGTGTCTTTGTGTGTCATAGACCTTGACTGGAAAACTATGGACATGATTCTACAAAAACTCCCCATATATGGGACAAGCTGTATTGCTCATTTTGTGGTTAACCACCTCCTGATTGATGCCACACATGGTGCCTCTGGTTGACTTTATTTCCATCATCAGCATTTATGATTCTGTGACTCGTTTCAAGAAACTTTTTATGGTTTGTGGAACTTGATCGGAAAAGATTTATCTAACACTGCTGAAACAGAGGAAGGAAGTGTCTGATCGCTTCCCGTCAAACAGTGCTGGCAGAGACAGACAGTGCTCTGTGGAAACAAAGATTTAAAGGTGGAGTAAGCCATTCTAATCCAATGCACATATTTTTGTCAAAAATCAGCCAATATCTCCTCACACGCTGTCCGTTCAGTGTGTACACTGAAAAAAATCCTGGATCTGTAAAGGAAATCAAAGTGACTCAGATTGAGTCACACAACACTATTCCAGCCATGATGTGAGTATCCGGTAACGTTGAATGTCTTGCCCTCGGACATTCAACTTACCTTCTAGCTCACCAACACAAGCTGCTGTTATGGTGTTAGCTACAGCAGCAGGAGAGTTGTGAGTATCGCTGTCTGGAGCTGCTGTGCTTTCCCTGGGACCATCTCGTCCTTTCTTTCATATTAGCTTTGCAGCAGCAACTGAAGCGACAGTTTGCTAACCCACAACTTAGCTAGGGTTAGTTAAATGACTTGCTGTGTCGACATTCGCTCTTTATCGTGGTATTTGTCCTGATGTTGGATTTCTCTAGAATTGCATACCCCACCCTTTAAAGATGTCCAAGATCACTCGACTTGGCTTCAGAACACCAGAGAGTGGGATCATCAGTCATTGAAGGAAAGAAATCGCAAGGAAAATCGAACTGAGTGCTTTGTGATGAAGGAGATAATCTTTGGAATATTTCTACGCCATAAATCAAGATGTTTGACAGATGAGCATGAGCTTGACAAATCTCATTTTTGGAGGAAAAAAAAACAGGAAACTGCATATGTTGTTCACTAATGCAGTAAGTGTGAAGTGGAGACAAACACACCAGCCATGGCAGAAACATTTTTTGGTGCAATTTCCCACCCTGAGGATGAGCTGGGAGTTTTTTTTGTACACTTATGATGGAAAGAGGATACAAAGCTTTCCACTGAGCATCTGATTCATTAAACATATCCAAGTTCAGGCAAACATGAACAACTATGGATTCTTGTTTTTATTCAACTTGACATTCATACACTGTTTAAGGAAGAAATTGAAGCCAAGAACATAAACATCACAACGGAGAAATTAAAGCTGGTAACGGTATCGTCAATTGATGATAAATGAAGAAATTGCACCCTCATCTGTGCTGTTAAAAGAAGAAATCAAAGCTACAAGTATAAATATCAGGAGAAATTGAAGAAAAACATCTTCAAAGCTGAGTAAGTGGAGCAAGATGATGATCTGCTGATGTTGAGGGGAAAATGAAGCTGTGAAGATGCATATCAGTGTTGATAAAGGAGAAACTGCAGCAGCATCTGTGCTGTAAGAAGCAGAACTTGAAGCCATGAACATAATGCTGAAAAATGGAGGAATCATCTGAGCTGGTTACACAAGAAAATGGAGACAAAAGAGAAATGCCGTCAGGCTGATGAAAGGACAAATTCAACATGAACATCATTGCTGTTGAAAGGAGAAATCAAAGCTGCCAACGTTCACACTATCAAATGGGAAAAAGAAATATTAAAGTCTTGAAGATAATTTATCTAGCTGATATCCGCTGTTAAAAGGAGAAGTTACCGTCTCGGACAAGAGAAAGAAATCGAAAAAGCTGAAGGTGGATCAGTGAAGTCCTGAATCAGTGAACTGGGGGTTCGTTTGAACAAAGTTTGAACAAAGACCCGTCGCCTGAAAAAAGCAGACAAGCTGATGTATGAAAATGTATTCGGCTGAGGAGTCATACTGAAGTTGGTGTCCCTCCAGTACAATGGTTAAACTATCTGATCAACTGGGAGCTAATGGTGTCAAAGTGAAGATGTAACGGATCAAATAAAAGAAGTGTGAACTTTCATCCAACCTTTAACTCACCCGTCTGTTAGAATGAGGGGTATCTTGGTCTCCTGGATACCTTTTTTAAATATCCATATAAAGATTATGCATTGTGACACTTAAGAAAGCAGGGGGAGGTCGGCCCATTTTTTTAGTCAAGATGGAAGACGTAGTTATTGTAAACATTGAGAGTTGTGGACCTCAGGAAAGGTAAGTTTGTCGGGTAAGGTAAATATGTTTTTACTTGTGTGATTGGAACAGAAAGTTCTTTTTAAAACAAATTACTGGTTTGGCTAAAATATACAAATGAATGCTTCGTTCATATTCTGGCTTTCAGGAATTTAAGCTGTTTTTCCATCTGCCACAGTAATTAAAGCGTTTAAGGAGTATATCAGCTATTGTTATTGCAAATGTAAATTGTCGGCCCACCCCGATGTTATGATCACGATACAAACTGAGTTATGTAGTCTCCTTGTAACGCTGCCACGTCAACAACTAGAACCAGTTTTATCTCTTGGCTGGTTTCATTCTTGTTTTTCCTCTCCTGCAGCCCGCTGTGCTACTCCTCAGACCGGCAGCTGTCTTTAGACCTTGTCAACGTGGGTCGCCAGCGTCTGGACTTCCTGCCCATGCTGGAGCACTCGGGGACGTACCGGGAGACCGCCATGCACACTGGGACTTTTGCCCAGGAAATCATCACTCTGGTGCACCAGGTCAAAGGTCAGCACAATTTCCCTACGTGCACATCTGTTTGTTTGGTTTTACACTGATCCCTGATTTGTAATACTTTGTTTATATTATTGGTGTATTTGGCACTGAAATATCTAAAATAGTCCAGTTAAGCTGTCAAACAAAATAAGTTCAAAATTTCAAGCACAAACCACAATTAAAGATAAATAGTAATTCCTGAAGGAAAATCAGTGTTACAGTTTGCATCGGTTTACATAGATAAAATAAACACAGCTAGAAAACATGTAATTACACAAAATGCACACGAGTTTTGTGACAAACATGCATGAACTAGGTTAAGAGATAAAAAAAATAAAATACGATTAACACATTTACAGTATATATTCATTCCACTATTCTATTATACATCAGTAAGAGTTAACGTCTGTAAATGTGCGTGCAAATGAATCCCCATGTGGATTTGAGATCTCTAACAAAAATTGTCAACAAAAAAAAAGTTTATAGAGTTGTTTGTCCAAGTAACCAAGCACACTCGCTTGCTCAGTTTCTATCTCACATGCTTAACTGCTATGGAGCTCAGAGGGAAGCTGTGAAATGTTAAAATAAGTAACAGTGTCCTTGAAGGGAACAAGTTTCCTGCAACTGTGACATAGTTTGAAAACTTAAGATTTGGAATTCTAATTGGCAGTACGTCTAAAAAAACAATGAATGTGCACAGTTAGGGCATTTTGATAGTACAAGCTATCACTGGGTTATATGTGGAAAAGTCCCTAAATGCATTTCCACAGCTTGACACCAAGTGTGTGCAGTTTTGTCAACTATGTGGAAAGAAACTCCATGACTGAATACTAGCAACCGCACAAATCATACACTGAAACATTGTTGTGTAGCTTTATTGTAGACTTATCAATATCAGGGTAACGTGACATTGTGTGATTGTCCACCATTAAACCACACAAAGTTGAATTCCAGGTTCTTGAAGTGTTTCTTGTCTGCGTTTACAGAGCAGTATTTCAGAGATGGTGGCCTCACCCTGAATGAGCGTTTCTCAGCTCCCCAAAAAAGTGGCAGCTCTGAAGACGAGACTGAGGAGCTGACGCTGGACGAGAGGTTCAGTTCAAACCGGTACGTCTCATGTTGATACAAAGGCATAGTGGTGTTAGTAGTGATCAAAGTGATACCAATAGTAGTGCATGATCTGTTTAAATATTCAAGTAGAGTTGAGCAAACTGGAGATCCTTAGGGAAATTTCTCCTGGTTGTTGCTATTCTCTCCAACTCTGGTTAAGGCCTTTTGCATCAGTGCCTTTATGAGTAATGTTAATGCTAGATTGTCTTGTAATATGTTTTACCTGGTGTGTTCATTTTATTTTGTTTTATCATACTGTGTTTGTTTTTATACTTTTTTTGCATTTTCTAAAGATGGTTTATATCGTTTTCCTCTGGAGTAGTGTGAAGCTGTGAGAACAAAAATCTGAATTTGGCTTATTAAACATGCTCCTTTCATCTTTCTCCTCTGCAGAGGCTTCAGCTTAAACATGAGCTCGCTGCTTGACGAGGAGGAGCCTCTGTTCTCCAGACTGGGACCCTTGCAGGTGAACAACTCTTTCTCTAATACTATCTTCAAGAACAGACAGTTTGATAGCAGTTGTTACGATGGATTGCAGATTTATCTCCCTGTGATTAGAATTTAAATAATTTTTGATTGATCTTATTGATGCGATGGCAGCCGGTGCGAGGCCCGGGGGACCTGAGGCATGACCTGGAGAGGAGGAGACAGGAAAGGCTTGAGGGGGTTAAAGTCACAATATCGGGAAACAGTATGTCACAGCGCCCCCTGGGCCCAGCCAGGTGAGATTACACTCCTTTTTTCTGCTTCTTTCTGTAGATTTATCAGAGTTGATAGAGACTTTATAGACATATTTTGTACTGTGTGGTGAAATAACACTCAGTGGACAGACTAAGAGACTTCAACGTGTTGTTATGAAGTAAAGAACACTAGTTAATCTCTAAGCATTTAATATCCCAATTTGCAATCTTTCAATTGTTTCTGTCAGTGAGCTGGACGTAGAGTACTTTGACAAGGACGAACTGGCTCAGATGGAGGACGACGAATTCTCCTGGACAGAGGAGCAAAGCAGGAGGCAAGAAGGCAACATGGTGAGTGAGAAGAGTTTGACCTGTGACCTTTCAGTCACATGATGCATCTGATGGAGATGTAGAGGTCAAAGTGAATCTTTTCCTCCTCCTTTAGGGACCAAGGCGAGGAGGAGCTTCCTTCAGACAAAACTCCGGCGCCCAACGCAGGAACAATCGTTTCGGCAACCGGCTTGGACCAATGAGGCGACAGCACAACCACAACAACCCCGCAGGTAACTGAACGCTCCTGCAGTCTGAATTTCCCCTCGGCTTTACAGAGCTTTACAGTGCGTTTCAGCTCATAGTTTGTTTGTACAGCTGCAACCTTATTGCTCAGTTTCACTCTCAGCTCGCTCATTGCGCCGTTCAAAGGAAAAGCTGTAAAAACTCACCGCAAATCAGAAAGTCCTGCCTATAGTCAACTGAGAGTCGAATCATATGAGCATCTGTGTGGTTACACGGTAGCTCCGCTTCAATCTTGAGAAGCTGCCGAGCTTCAGTCTCTGTTTATTAGTCACTGTAACTTAGACTGTACATTTCCAGTTAAGGTGAGACTTATTGTTGACTCTTTTCTCTGCTCGCCTGCCATTTACCGGTCTTGTGCAGAGTTTTGTGTCATGCTGTGCGGATCTATTTCTTTAACTGCTTAAAAACGATATAATATCCTTTTGTGTAGTTCATCAAAGGTGATAACTGATCAGAAAGTCCAGCGAGATGCGGACAACTCAGCACAACACCGGCGAATAGCTTCCACACATTACGCCCGCACATGTGCACTGACGTCTCCTTCCGGTTTATTCACGCACTTTAAAGACATTTATTAAAACCGTCTTTCTTTTTACATGTTTATTTACAGGATTATACGTTGAAATGTATCATAATAGGCTGTCCAATAACTTATTGGGAGAAAACTGGCAGTTCTATTTAAAATCGGACATTGAGCACCCCCATATCACCAAAATAATGATTCTCATTTCATAACGCCGTTGTGAAGCTTTGACTGTGAGATTGACAGTCAAACCAGGCTCCACCCATCAAAGCATCAAATCTTTGACTATTCGGGGTCAGCCCTACTAATTGATAAATACGTATTTTAAGTTTCACCACTTTAAACGTGAAACTGAATGTAGAGCAAGAGCGTGAGGACTGGATGGGCTCATGGTATTAACACAGACATATACGCAGGTACAGTTAATTTCTCAGGGATTGACGTGTTTGCCCAATAATAGATAGAATAACATTGATAAACGATACTTTAAGTTATCGCCCAGTCCAAGCCATACCCCGTCTGTTTACAACTTAAATCTACTACTATCCAAACTATTGATCGTCTGGAGGCTCAGTCCGGCCCCTGCATGCAGCTCAAACTCAGCTTGACACATTTAGTCAGATTTATTCCGTGTTTAACTCGTTGTGTAACGTCCCTGCAGGCCTGCTGCTCTTTCCACTGGCAGCTTCATGTTGGTGGAATATTCCCTTTTTAACTTTTGACCCGGTGAAACGTTGATTAGCTGATTAGCTTCTAATCATACCTGAGCTGGTGCAGCTCCATCACCTCCTCTTTTCACGCCGGCCAAATCCTCTTTTATTGATTGTACCCAGATGTCTCTGACCTCCGCTCTTTATCTCTGTCTTTACCATTCATAGGTACTAACTGGTGATCGGACTCAAAGGTATTCCATTTGGATGCTGCTGATTTGTTGAAGACTTATAGTACTGCCTGTAAAAAAAATTTTTTTAAAGGAAGTATTTTGTCCTCGTCTGGGGTTGAATTGTGCCCGTGTTGATTTTGATCAGCAGCACAATGTTGCCGTTGTATGAAACTGTGAAGACGTCTCTGCTCTGTTGCGAGTGCAGCAGAGTGAGAGATGAATCTGACTACAATGAAGGTGAAACGGTGAAACCAGCAGGTGGTTCACACTCTGTAGTCTGTTCACACCTGTTCTGTCCTTCTGTCTTTGTGTGTATTTCTGTGTAATGAATATAATTTCATGTTTCAGACTTCCTTTCATGTACGTGTGTGTGGTCTTTAATGATTTAAACAATATCTTGAAGTTTTTTTTAATGAAACAGTGCGCGTTTATTGCGATAATGTTGGTTTGAACGTCTACAGCGGAGATCTTCGGCGATCTCACTGAAGCAGAAAGTTGCTTAAGTTCACTTTTTTTATTGGACTATTAATGACCGCACTTGAACGTTCTGTAGTTAAAAGACATAGATGTTAATTTTAACCTGATTCCTGTTGTTTTCTTCCGTCACACTTTAATCAAGTCTATATAGTTCATAAACATTACACCAGCCTTCTTACTGTTAACACATGACAGTGTTTCTGAACAAATAAAACATTTGTCTTTTTCATTTTGTCTGAGTGTCATTGATCGCCAACCTCTTGTCAGTGATCCATGAAGCTTACTGACCAGGGTCTAAAATCCTATCTCATGTCAGTTTAGGAGGATTAAAGAAACATGTTTCTGTCTGTAGAAGTTTTAAAAAATCTTATTAGGGTAGGCTTTAAGCCTGTTTGGCAATTACAGTGAAGATGGGGAAGAACAGGAACACCAAAATACAAAATTAAAAGGCTTCTCAAACTGTATGAAACTTTAAATTTCCTGTAATATGTATTAATGGGTATCAACTGCCAAGACAATTGAGTTTGGATTTGATTGACATGCTGCGTAAGTTCAAATCTTTATCCTGGGCTGATAATATTGAAGAAAATGCCTGTGTGTCCACTACAGCAAGTAAGTGAGCTGGTGACTAATTTAGTGAGACAGCCCTTGTCAAGGAAACAGTCAGGCTTGTGGACATTCTGACCACAGATATTATTTCCCCCTTGTGCTTTCCACACTGTGATGTGTCAAAATATGTCATATGAAAAGTACCATTGTACCAAAAAACCACTTAATTCTTATTAACAAACACTTGATTGTACAACAAAGACGTTTTATCACTTTAGTTCTGCACTTGGTGAAGCTGACGCAAATATTCTGATGTGTTGGTTCAGTTTAAATTTAACAAACTTTGCCTTTACATGAAAAAATACTCGGTTTGATACCATCTTATTTGTGCTGCTTTATCATATCAGTAAATGTTTGGGGAACAGTCTCCGTTCACAGAACTTAATTTTGTTAACTGTCCCCCCAGAAAAGGGCTTTTATGTTCTTTCCACATCTGCTTGGAAGTCCAACACAAAAAAGACGCTTATTCTATTAATTGTCATTGTAATTTTAGCTGTTTCAAATATTGTATTTTTCCAACTTTTATATAAACGACTTGCCGCTCTACGAAAAGAGATTAAGTATGGAATTTCAATTACATCAGGTGGTCGTATAAAATCATAATAACCACTTTTCAAAACAAATAAGTTCTTAACATGCGCGCACCAGATTAATATGTTTAAGACTAAAAAAAAACAACTCAGAACATTAAAATAATACTATAATATCCTAACCTCTGCTCAAAGATGATCTTTGGCATTGGAAGTTTACATCAGGCCACATAGTGACAACCAAAGTGTCTCTGTGATAACCCCACCTGCTGGTAAAAGCCACAAGATGTCGCCAAAAGCTCCAGATAAACCCTGTTTGATGGCTCAGTGATGAGTGTTTGGGTATTTCTAAAAATTACTTTTCAAGAACAATACTAAATTGTAAGGAGTGAGTTTTTATAGAGCCACAAAATTAGAACAAATCATGAAATATTTAATTTGATTAATCTGTGTGAGTATTTGTCAGCAATGGCATCACGTAAATATTTTTCCTTTTGGAGAAGACTTTTAGGACCTCTGTGTGAAAATGTGCACCTGAGCGTCACCTTACAAACGCCTTAAAACCTGTTTCGTCCTCATGACCCGCAGTTGAATCCGGCTGTAGAAGCCTGAAAGCAGCCACAAGTTCAGTTTACACAACTTGTCTCAAAACATAAATCTGCTTTTGTCAAATTAATATTTATTTCAAACGCTGGGTGAAAATACATAATAAAAAAGACAACGCATAACAGCTTAGGTTTTTCAACGCATGATACATTTTTCAGGCGTTACACATCAGAGGAAGTCTTTGAATTGGCTGCTCAGTTGTGTCACAACATGATGCTACTGACACTCAAGTCCCTAAAAGATTAATTAAACCAAACCATTGGTTCTTTTTTAAATAAATTCACAAGCTTCTTAGCTACTTTCAGAATAAAAGTACTGTAGTTTAAGAGCTTATGACTGGTTAAATATGTGGACAAACGTCAAAGCAGCATCACTGTCAGCTCTAAGCCTGGAGTCACAACCCCACTGAGTGATTACTTCTTCTAACTTGAATACTTGTCCAAGACTGCTGGAACAAGGCACAGAGAGAAAAGAAGCTTTCCTTTATCGTCTTTGTAACTGCACTGAAACTGATCAAAGGAAGGAAATTAAAAGATTTCACATCTCTTTTGTAGGACAAAGGGCAAACTTCAAAAAGGTTTTCCAGTCTTGCAAACTCAAACATGAGAGCTTATTTAAATACAGTTTCACATTAAGTAATTGGTGTTCAGGTAAACACACACATGAGAGTACATGACCCAGAATTTAAATATAAAAGAGAGCGTTAACACAAAAAATCTGCTCACAGAAAAGAAAGTTCTTTCAGCACTGTTAGGCAGAGCAGGAAGAGAAACGGTAAAGTAAATGCCCGTAAAGTCTTAATCCAGCATGTACTAGTTTAAAAGTTTCAGCCTCAACGGGTCTTAATCGGGGTAGCAAAGATAACATTTCATTATTTTTAAATAAATTGCTCTGCCTAGGCGCCTGCAAACATCCTTTTCAATTAAATAAAATTGTTCATCACAAATCTAAACTTTATGTTAATGCACTTGATGTCTGGTTTTCCAATAAACAGTCATAAAGATTGCGTATGAACCTCTGGCTCTGCTACAAATCCAACATTTAGATCTCAAGACAAGAGAAAATAATAGTTTTGTGTATCACTGCTGTCCTGTGAAAACCCATATCTTTTATATCATGTCCACTATTTTAAAAGTCCACTTTTCAGCTTTATGACAATGAATTTTTCAGCTAATCCAGTAGTAATGGTTTTAGCCCACAGAGACCTAAAAAGTAAAACTTAATCTTTAAGTTTATCTAAATAAAATTCTAAATCACCACATGGTTTTCATTAGACAGTAATGACGTAGTTTTAACTGCAGGAACAAAGTGAATACATGGTCGCATGTAAAGTCTATTGTGGTGAATGCCTGTCTCTTATCTACCTAAATACATTCAGCTGCTCAGGTTATTTTATGCAGCTTTATACATACTCTTCCTGTCCTGTGAAAACCACGTATCTCCAGATGTGGTGAATTTGAATGTTTGTGAACTAAAGGATGAAGTGTTCCTTTGTGTGTTGAGAAAACCCTCCGCCTTCTTAAGCTAAATAAAATCCTCTTGGATCAGCTGAAAATGCATCATAACAAAGCTGAAAACAAACTGTTTTTTTTTTTTTAACAATACATGGTTCTCGCAGGACAGCGACACTACAAACACATGATGGTCTTATAGACCATGATGCATTGCTGCAGATTGATGAGCTCAACCATTAACAGGTACAGCAGTAAAATGCATCATACAAACTAATATATTAATCCAGAAACATCACATACCATGGAGAAAGACTGACAGGAAGATTTTACTGCATTATCAGTACTGTTACTTAAGTAAAGTATCTGAATACTTCTTGTGGCACAACCAGAGAGTCACCCGTGTATTGTTTGACATTTAGTTTGCTGCTGTCAGAATAAACTGAACATGAGTTACGTATTTGTAGTACTGATAGTTTCACTGCAGTTACAGGTAGAGTCAGAGCCAGAGATACATGAAGAGAACTGATCTCACCGTGACGCAAGTCTCTCTTGACTGAAGCAGCTGTTACATATCTTGTTGCTGTGTTTCCAGACCTGACAGCATAACAGGAGTCACTCGTATCAGCTTTCCCCAAATCCCATCAGTACCAGCAGAGACGCCGCTCCAATCACTCGTAACATGTTGACTTTCAAATAACCCAGAGTTATCCACAACACCAGGGCTGCGGCTCCTCCTGTGGGGCCCCTTGAGGTCCACCCTGGGCTTGGAGACCCTGTAGCACCCAGACCTCTGGACTCGGGTGAGTTAGATGTGTTTCCATAGAAGAAGAAGCTTGACTGGTCAGGGAGTCAGAGGTGAGAGTTGCAGGGTAAAGGCCGAAACGCCACCTCCGTGTTCTCGTCCATGATGATGTCAAAACGGCACATTATAGACCTGACAGGGAAGGAAATAGACCACGATTAGTCAATTAATTAATTGGCAGAGAATTAATCAGCAATTATTATGATAACATTACTTGTTTTAAATTATTTATCAAGCAAAAATACCAAACATATCCTCAGTCTAGTCGAGGATTGGCTGCTTTTCTTTCCCTTACAAGAAAGCAAATTCAATATCTTTGATTGTTTTAATATTTAGTATTATAAAGTATCTAGACCAAACATTTAATCCATAAAATATACTGAACGACCCATGCTGTCTGGTCAGCATCGTAATATGTCACACCTGTGAGGTGGATGGATTATCTCAGCAAAGGAGAAGTGCTCACTAAAAGAGATTTTGACAGATTTGTGAACAATATTTGAGAGAAAAGCAAGAACTTTCATGCACAATAGTGTCTTCGGTATTAATATTTTAGATACTCATACAAATATGATATGTGGCATAGATTCAAAGAAGTGGAACAAGCAGAAATTAGCTAGAAATTTAAATG
The DNA here is from genome assembly GCA_029875015.1 of Lepomis gibbosus. Lineage (NCBI taxonomy): Eukaryota > Metazoa > Chordata > Actinopteri > Centrarchiformes > Centrarchidae > Lepomis > Lepomis gibbosus. Next base: position 17,129 of record JAPMOB010229418.1, on the reverse strand, counting down.
CAAATGTATTCTTTACTCCACTAACATTACATTGGAGATTCACATTATTAATATCAGCTAAATAATCTTACAACATGACCTTAAAGTGATGAACACATAATAATTATAGTACAGTAATATAATATGTATTATTTTAAAATGGGCCATTCTGCATTATGAGTATGCATATATATAATAACATGTATGTTATTATTAAATTCTAATAATTTTAAACTTTTACTACAAACTTAGAACTTCTTCCACCACTGGTTTTGTACTGTGTTGACACTGGAAAAGTGACAAAACTAAATACACTAAAAGAATCAGTATACAGACAAAATTTAAACGCTTAATTTTTCACGTTGTGCTTTTGATGGCAACTATTCTCCCACAATGCATTGCAAGGGCGTTCATTTTGGAAGGTAAAACTGCTTAGTCAACTACCAAGATAGTCCCATCTTTACGGAAAACATTTATCTGCATTTATTTGTACTTCAGCATCAAAGTCAGCTCAGGGTCTAAAACAGTAATCTGACTCCAGTAGTGAACATCGCTATGGTTACTGACCTCTCAGGGTGGTCCAGCGGTGTGAAGCGTATTCGCAGGAGTCTGATTTTGTAACGAGGGCCGATCACGTTGCCGGTGTTGATGCGTATAGAGATCTTCTGGACTTGCTGCAGATCCTCATCAAACTGGGCCAGCAGCCGTGTGGAGGTGTACTGCTCGAACCGGATCAGTTTGCTGGGAACAGAGAGGAGGAGGGTGAAGGGCTTCTGCAGCAGACTGAAGGAAACCACTGCACATTGTGGTAGGCAAAATGTTCTTACTGCCAACAAATAAAAAAATAAGATTAAAACCAGCAATGAATGTACGGTATCTCCTAACACCTCGTGTGTCTCTCAGCCTGATTTCTCTTGTTTCTTTTTCTGAATGAGCCGTTTTTAAAGATTTTACATCTTCAGACAAAAGGAGGATTTGAGCGTTCAAGGGATTTGTTGACAATATGAAAAATATAGTCTATTATAAGAGTGTATTTTGTGTAAAAGCCAGACATGTTGAATTATTTCTTTCTGTGTCATGTGAGCTGCTCGTTCTGACTGATGACTGAGAGGGGAAACAGGTGTTTTTCTAGGTGTGGCACTGACAGACTTACTTGTCTATTCGCGCCTCTGTGAAGTTTCTGCCACTGTGCAGCCGGATGTAGACGAACCCCCAGCGGAGGTACTGGTTCCAGGTCACCATGTCCACTCTGTAGCTCAGCTCTGCCACACACAAGAGTTTAAATCATGTTATACTCATGTTGCAAAGTGATGTACTATATTTTCTCCTATTTCGATATTTCATCAATAGGCGTCACCAGAATTTAAACCTTCTTTCATGTTACACTTTTGTCCATAACTGCATCAGTAATGTCACAGCAAATGTTTCAGCTTAGACAACTGATGGGAAACACAAAATACACAACTTGTGTTTTATGACGCAGATCGGTCTGCATGGAGGTTAAAGGTAAATCTGCTGTGTGAATGATGGTTTGTGAGAGTGCGTTTGACTCACTCCGGTAGGGCAGCGTGGCCGTGGTGCTGAAGAAGACTTTGGTCTGTCCCAGCTTCAGCAGAGTCTCTCTCCACTGGCTGACATCGTAACCTGCAGGTGAGACCACACAGCTGATCAGACACAAGAGGTCAAACACCTCTACGGGGTCACATGAATTATTAATAATAACATAACTTTGAATTCATATTTTCAATGATTTACAGGCATGCATGGGCTTTTCATGAAAAAGGTGCAAAAATGTGTTTAATTGTAGTTTCTGCTGTATTTGTGGGTATAAACAGTTTTCTTCAATATTGAACTGTTTTAATGTAATATTTTGAGTACTTATCAGTAATTATTTGGACATTTTTATAGGCTGCTGTGTCATTTTTGTGTTCTGGATTCATGGAAGCGTTATGCTTTGTGTTATGACTTAGGGAAGTTTCTTAATGTTTTTGTTGTTGTTTTGGGCACTGCTCATCTCTGAAGACAATAAAATTTCCTTTGTTCTGGCCTTGCTTCGGATTGGGTAGAGTGGGGAGCCACACCCTTATGTTGCGTCCAGAATACCCCTAGACTTTAGGACATAACATTTGTTAAATTGACACAATGCTAAATCAGACTGTTAAATGAACGCACATAAAGTTGACAGAACCAAAATGATCCTAGAAAATAAAACAGCTCTATTTCTTGAAAAGCAGAAGAGGAAGTCACACTATAGTAGAGTTGTGCCAGACTCTAATACAGTGCGACTTCCTCTTCTGTTTTTTTAGGCACAGCTTTGCCACTTATCTTGCTTACAGGAAGCTCGGTTCAATTTGGCCAGATTAGACCTCTTGTGTGTTGGCTTAACATCCAAGTCAAGTCAAAAACATGTTTAGTTTGTCCCAGGGGTTTGTAAACCAGAGGGATGTACACGGGAAGTATAATGTCTCCACAGAGCCACTAAGTTGAAACCTGGTTTTAAGCCTTTTGTTTACATTTACACAAATCGGCACCATTGAAACATGCCGAATTAGCTATTAGCAGTTCCTGTATGACGTGCACCATGATTGTACAGATGGCTTTGACTAGATTACTATGATACTGAAAATGTGATGATAAAAGGAACATCTTTGATGAGGGGATTAATGGGCATTCATTTGGACATTTTTCATGAGAGCTGAACACTGAAGTCACACTGAATATACAATTACATTTTTCATGTCTGTGTGTTCGGATTTTAATTAGTTATGACTCAGGGAAAAAATGCAATTATTGACTCATGCTCACTTCTCTCAGTATCTCGCCTGTAGCCCTTCCCTCCGCGCCTCACAGTTTGACACCCTCTGTGTCAGTCTATAAGTCTGTCTTGTTAACGCTGGTACACACAGTGTTTTGTCTTGCTACACAGATGTGTCGATTTAAGTTGGAGTAAGCAGCTGTTTTATGAATTTGGGGCTCAGCCATTATTATTAGTGCAGAGCTAATCAGCAAATATAACACCATGACAGTCCTTTGCAGTATAGAAACATCCTGTTTTCTACTTAATATGATAAATAAGAGAGATTTGTTGAAAAATATAAGATGTAAGAGGGTAAATATTCTTTTTATTCTTCTCACAGTTCTAACTGGTCACCACTACAGGTTGATAAAGACACTGTAAACATTTCATCACTTACCAAGCACAGGACAGGGTGCAGGTTTAAAGGCCTCACACTGCATACACCGCCCGTCCAGGAAGTCGCTGTAAGACGAGCAGGGGTAACCTGTGAGGCTGCAGGTTCGGTTCAGAGAGCATAAGAACAGAAACACCGAGCGCTGGTGGTCACACACAAAATAAGATTTACCTGTGGGAGGAGAAAGAAAGACAGACAATATTGCAGTGAGTCTGTGATAATGAGTGTTTGTGAAAGCATGATTTGTGCATGAGTGTGTGTTTTCACCTGCAAAGATGGTTTTGGGACACCCTGGTTGGTCTGCTCCACCGTTTGCATAGAAGTCAATATGACCATGAGCTCCTCTCAGTCCAAACGCTGCACAAAGGAACATACAGATTCAGTATTGAGCGTAATTTTAAGACTAATGAGCCCAAACATCTCACATATGTTAAACCATATGTTTATATGTTGTATGCTAATTTTGTTTCAAACACAAGAACTAGTCATCAGCAAATCAAACACAGTCCACTCTGGACAGTAGAACTTCAAATATCTTGGAATCATTATAGACAGTACATCACCATGTAGACCACCTCTAACAAAAACATACTTAGCAGCATCAAGCATACTGCTACAAAGGCTTGATAGCCAATCACTGGCAGAGTAGGGCGGGTCCTGACAAGCAATGATCCTGATACACAGGCAGAACAACCTGAGCCAGCTTCGCAAGCTAGACTGGAACAAGACCTTTTTGAGTGGTGTTTTTCACTTCTGCACTAGCTGCTAGACAAGAATTATGACGCGTGATACAAAGGGATGCAGATAAATTACTTAGTTAGTCTTGTGTATTAAGTTAGTTATACTATTATCTGAAAATATAACCCTTAGAAAAAAATACCTCCGGTGAAAGAAAGAAAGCTGACTGTGGCTTCCCACAATACTTGGGTTCAGGAAATCACCAGCCACTACTGAAGTGACAGGTCAAGTCACAAAATAGTCCAGAATTTCCAGTTAAGAACTTTTTATTGCCAAATTGTGGTAAATGTGTGTGTGGTTCTAAAATGAAGAATAATATACAGAGTAATTAAACATATTACAACCCATTAAACCAGTCATTATCAAGAACTAAATGAGAAAAAAAGGAAAATTAACACCGCTATACTTAGAACGGCCACAAAGTGGCACCACCAGACCACTGTGGTGCCAGCTAACCACTTTTACACACTAATTTATCCCACTTAAAGAAAACAGTTGGCAGCTATTAATAATAAAAAGCCCCATTGAATGTAATTAAAATTAGGTGCCGGCTCTACTCATTCAGAGCTAGCACTGTAGATACTTGCTCTGAAATGGGCCTAATTGACATGACAAACAGTGGCTAAAGTGAACTAGAGCAAGATTTAGCAAAGAAGGGGATGAAATTTCAAGCAAATTAAGATAAGATGTTCCTTTAAATTGTGTCCCACATAGCCTGAAAGTGCTGTTCTGTGTCTCTACAGTGTTTTCCATTGATTTATCCATCATGTGTAATCAGCTGACCGCAGGTTTGTTTTTTCACTTCCTCTGTGTTTAGTTGTTATCAGTAAATGTTGTTTAGATGCTCACAGTTCATGTCGGTGTGAAGTACGTCCACAAACATGGCGTCTGAGGGGTCCAGCCGATCCTCTGGTGTGGCGCTGGTGAACATCGGTCCTGCTGGGTCCAGACCTGGTGCGGTAATCAGGGAAAAGGTTACAGTGCAGCAAGGTAGGACTCAGAGGACAGAACGAAAAGAGATTCAGACTGGAGTCTAGATTTTAAATATTCCTATTAATACATTACTGAGCTGTACAGATGATGAAAACATGAGTCCATGTTGGACTTTCCTCACTGCAAAATGTTTAATTTATAACTTTGCCACAGTTGTTTGGGATTGTAATTTAAGGCAGTCAATTTTAGCTTCTTAAACTCAGTTTGAAGTGTTTTTTTTTCTGTCTACAAGAAACGTTTTCCCCATTTCACCTTTAATTTAAATGTCTAGCCTTCTTTAATGTCACTTTAAACATGTCAACTGAATTATTTCCCCTCATACTCAATTCCCTGAAGTTTTCCCTTTCCTTTTGCTCTACCACCTGTATGTTTTTTTTAGTATTATATATATTTTTTAATTGTTTTATTTTACCTGTGATGCGTCCAATCTTCCCCTTCAGATTTGCTCCCACATATCCAGCCAGGTGAGCTCCCAGACTGACACCGATGAGGTGAACCGAGTTCAGAGACACTCCTTCTTCCTGCAGACACACAACATTCAAATCTCACCGTTACATTTGAGGTACACATTTTGTTCTCTTTTTATTCAGCTCTCAGCTCTCATCTTACTGTTCATGCATGAACATAATCTGTACGGTGTTAAACACTAAATGCGTTAACCACTGGAAGACAATATAAGACTACAGCAGCGCAGTGTACAGCACTGTAGCTGCCATAGTCCTCTGTATATTGTGGGTATTTTATATATGCCATAATTTTCAAGACGCCATATATTAAAATTTAACTACTTTTCAGACGACATAGAGTGCGTTCACTGTCAGAATTTGAGCCCTTGAGTGAAGAATAGGCATAGGACCTTTATGTTGGCCTCACTGGTGAAACTTACTAAACTGATCACGAGATGAAATGTGTGAAGATCTTAGACTCTTGATGACCTTGACCTAGTTGATGAAACTATTTTCTGGGAGAAATAGTGATCTGAACTTACAAAAGGCCTTTCATCGACTTCTCCTAAACTTTCATGCTTCCTGTACTTTTGATTATAATTCAGAAATTCCTGCTCCCTGATAGGAAAAATAAAATGAAACGCCCCTTTAGGCTCGTAGTCAAGATGCCAAGTCTACACTGTCAAAGAGACAAAAACTAAACGTTCAGTTTGTTTGAAACTGTTCTTCAAAGCTGCATTACTTGATTTGTTTTAGTCACTTGGGAGCAGAAGAACTCCACACCAAGCACACACAGAGCAACCTGATCATCCCATTTGCATCTTGTTTGTGTCACTTGATTAATGTGAATCCAATATTCACTCTCATTTTAGCTCTTTTTCTCCTAAGAAAAATATCTGGCTCTGTAGCTGTTGGGGTTTTATTGGCTGAAAAAAGCTTTCTGATGCTGCTGGAAACGCTGAGACTGAACCAGACAGTTAATGTGCCAAGAAAAAACAAAACAAGGACCTAAAAGAAGCAAACATTTCGTGGAGTTTTCATTCTCAGATAAAAATGCTCATACTTAGAGACACAAGAGCGTCTCACCTGCATAGTCATGATGAAGCCGGTGAGGTTGTGAGCTGCCTCGCTCGTGTAGGCCACAGCGGTGAAGTAGTTGAGGTTGGCCGCCCCCCTGTTCCAGTCCACCACAATAATATTCATGTCCTCCTGCTCGGCCAGCAGGTGTACCAAGTGGTTTATCCAGATGGGGGGCGCTCCGGTGGGTCGGTAGCCGTGGATGACGAAGGCGGTGGGGTTGGAGAGGTTGAAGAGAGGCTGGGAGGACAGGTTGTGGTGGTTGAGCTCACGGCCGCAGTCGAGGTTGGAGCGGGTGTAGAGCAGCAGCCGGACGTACAGGCTGGTTCCCATGAAGCAGTGAGACAGGTTGAGGTCTGTGAAGTCATCGCAGGACTCGTCCGTCCTGCTGTCCTCCTGGCCTGGGCGCACAACACGGAAGACATTTTGAGTCAGAACGAGAGCTGAGAAGTGACATTAAAGCTGCACTACATGTTGGACTCCGGGTCTGGTTTTGTTCATGAACATCAACCTAATACACAAATATTCACAAAACAAGAGGAAAAACAAAAATAAGGACAGAATAGCTGTCTTTCTCTAAACACCTTTGACATGGTCTTTATCTAAATGTTTGCTCACTCGTTTGCCAGATTAAAACTCCAAAGTCTGAGTTCACGCTGTCTGACAGGAAATGCTGGGATCAATTATTACTGTGAGTGTTAGTCTGACTTCTTTAGCTCTATGATGTGAGGATTAAGCTGCCACTCAGGCTAAGATGCAGTGTCTTTATCCTATTTAAAGTGTCTTCAGCCTTCATGCTGGAGTGCACAGGCTGGTGGTGGTTTTCTGAGGTGAGGATTCAGTTTTGCCTCTGACATTTAATCAATGCTGACAGGTGTACTCTGCAATGACCTAAAGACAACAGAGTCTCTTCAAACAAGTCTTCCGAAATGTTTTTACTGGATCAGGACACCTCACAGGGTGTTATCGCTATCTTAACATGGAAACTTAGCTGCTTCAGAATCTGTAAGGATTCTCTTTAGGTAAATAAAGAGATGCAATTGAATTTTTGTGATCTCACAGTCCACAGTTTGACCGGGGTGAAACAGTGTTTAAATCCAATATTTCCACAGTCTGCGCTCTTCTTCTTTGCTGAACAGTCTGGAAATATTAGATTTAAACATTGGTTTAAAGAAATTTAATCATTTCTTCAACTAGAAAACAAAAGATTAGAGGCAAGTCTGGTTTCTCATTTAATTTTCCAATGCAGTCCTTAAAAGTTTGTGCTGTCACTGGGAAAGTTTCACGCCGTAGAAGAGCTCCAACAATCAACCACATAACATTGTCGATGGGACTTTTCTGGACCACTACAAAACCACTAATTTTACACTTTAGATTTTGTATGGATAAAGATTTAACAATAGCAATTCATGAATGAGTTTAAGAGGCTCTGGTAGGCGGATTATTCTAACTTTGAACAGAGCCAAGCCCTTGCTTCCAGTCTTTATGCAAAGCTAACTGCCTCCTATCTCAAGCTCCATACTTAACACATAATAGTGGTATCTGCTCTCACGCTCTGCAATTAGCACACATGAGTGCGACACTGCCCTCAATAGGATCAGGCTGCTATAAAAAAACACCTCATCCCTTCACCACCTGCCCCATCCTGAACACAAGAGGGTGGAAACGGCCCCAATCCAGCCCCAAACACACACGTTAGTAACCTATGAACCTAAGAGTGTGTCTTTGCGTGACCTGGGGTATAATTACTTTTATAGCACCAAACAGAAACAGACCTGAAGTAGACCAGAGGATGGTGGGGGTGACTTTAAATAATCTGCACTTCACTAAGCTGTTTCTGTCTGCACTCACACACTTATAATGTCTGTTTGTAGGTATTTGAAGTGCAACTTTAATCTTAGATTCTTTCAGGATCAATGCTTCCTCTAAGATAAGAACTGAACTGTAAGCAGAATCAAGCTTTCACAATGAGTAGAAGTTCTAATTTCTTGGATATATGTGTGTGTTTTTCTTACCGTTGCAGAGCACGATGACTCCCAGCAGACTCAGCAGTCTGTGGGGCTGCATCCTTTCTCCAACCACAGGGACGTGCAGGGAAAGATGTAGGTAAAGTCTGACAGAGAGTGACGGGTTTCTGAAATGGGAGTGAAGGAGGGACCGACTGCACGAGGGAGGGATTGTTGTGGGAGGGAGGAGAGGCGGTGTCTCCACTTAACTTACAGCAAGGATCAGTTTCTAGAAGGATGCAGAGGCAGAGAGGGAGGGAGGGCAGGAACGCCCGAGAAAGAAAAAGAAAAGTGTGGACATTTATCAATAGAAGGTAGATGTTGAAGTGGAGGAGCAAAGAGACGGGAGTTTGTAAGGGAAATACATTTGAGAAGCTTTTAGAAAGTGAAGAAATAATTTCACCTAATTTAATTTATTCACATGAAAAGCTGAATGAAGATGCCGGGCAGTAAAGCTTTCTTTCAACTAAAAAAACAACAACTCTCAAGTAACCTTAAAGCAGCTGTAATGGATGTGTTTATGATAACAACGCAAATGTGACAGCTGTTGATGAACCTACAGAAAATTCTCAGCTGAATCTGCAGCTCCTCTCGGCTGCACGGAGCTCCCATAGTGAGGTTCAGCTCAGTGTTTATATATCCTGCCCACAACTTTACTGTTTTTCTTCACCACTCTCACTGCTGTTTTTAGCAGGTTTTTATCTCTTTTAAATGTATACGGTGTGAAAGGCGGAGGTGGAGGCACATTAATTAACGGAGCCCACACTTGGATTTCCGTGTGGGAGTTGTGCTTTCGCATGTCAGTCGTGTTGCACTGTTGCTTTTTTCACTTTCTTTCTAGGAAAGACACTTGGTATTTTGGTTAACCCATCTTGTTCCTGTGTTTGCGCTTGCATTGGGTGACAGTGTGAGATTGGTGATGGTGTGTTTGGAAACAGACTGTAGTTAGGGGAATTTGAAATGCTGATGTTGACATTGCAGATCAGAAAATTGGATCTATCAGTTTAACATTTATAGCTCCTGCTCTGCTTATAATAGTCACTCTTGGGGGTTGACTCTCCAAATTACACTTTACATTACGGCAAAAAACAATGTAGTGGAAAATATAAATATACCACAGATAAAAATATAAAAGTCTGGTAGGTGGCCGTCAACTCAACGACGAGGTTGAAGTATGATTGTGTGTAATCTGTGCCATCTGGAGCCACACCAGCGGTGGTTATTAATAGCTCCACATACTCTGGCCACACTGTACCCAGCCCATCCTGCCCTGTACTCACTCAATTCAACATAAACACATGTAATTTAACATCCACATACTCTGAAAACACTTCAAAAGCAGTGAAACTGAGCCGCGGGTCACAGTAATGTAAGACTGACTGTGCTGAAACCGCACAATCACCGGTTGAAAGATGGATCAGGAGCTCAGTTTGACTACTTAAAGTCCCAGAAAAAGACATGTAGACTCTGCAGAATCTGTAAATCAGAAGGAAAACTGCTACGTCATGCAAAATGAGCCCTTCAAGACGGGTTAAAACGCCAGCCGGTCTGTGACGTCCATCTCTGATCCTCCCTGCAGCCACATATGAATAAAGAAACAGAAAGCTGCACAACTCTATTTAATTTATTCCTTCCACTGAATACTTAAAAGAATAGTTTGATATTTCGGTAAATGCACTTATTCGCTGAGGAGATCAATACAACACTCATATCTGTCCGTTAAATGTGAAGCAGTCAGTTAGCGTAGCTTAGCATGGAGTCTGCCATTAGGAGGGAAAACAGCTTGTCTGGCTCTGTCTGGAGGTGATAAAATCTGCCTACCTTAACCTTAAAATCTCAGTTATTAACATAATCTGTAACAGCAGGCTCTTTTTTCAGAGGACTAAGTACTGGATTAATTAGAGATTAAACCTTCACCACCATGCCACCACCTTTTTGAAAGACAAGATCTAAATGCAGCTGAAGTTTTTATACTTTTATAAGTGACCAAATGCATTGTTTCTTCCTTGAAAGCATCCCTTTGCTTAATTGTCTTCTCATTGCACCTTGAAATGGACCTGAAACTTGCTTACTTAGTCATCTGTTATCGTGGACATCATGCTCTTACATGCAAACGCAGTTGAAGATGGGCGCTGCATCACCAAGCAGTATCGCCTTATACAAAAACAAAGGAGGACATATCATGTGATAGATTCAAATCTCTATGGACGGTTAGAAAAATACATCCTATAATCTGCCGAACACTGATTGGCAGATGAGCAGTCAAATGTCAGTGTAAGGTCACAATGTCCTGGCCAGTTAATGAGCTTACCTGTGAAGCTGTCATCAGTCACCTGATTTGGCAAACAGCAAAAGCCGCTGTGGATCGAGTCAAGGAGATTATAAAACCAGCTGTGAGGTCAGTCGCCTGCCACATGAGGTGAAAATTGGTGGTTATAAGTGAAATGTGTCAAAACGAGTGGCTGGATTCACATTCATGTCCCTCTCAGGATGAATAGTCGCAATGGCAACACCAATAGGTTAAAATATAAATTCTTTGGTTTATGGCCACATACCTGCAAAACATTCCCATCACCCTCAGCTGTACTTTGTGTGCTGAACAGCAAATGTTAGCATGCTCACACTCTATACTATTATAACCATAGCAAACATCCTGCTGCTTAGCATCATCATGTTAGCATGCTGACGTTAGCATTTGGTTAAAATTCTGCAAAATTGTTATTTATAGCATTAAGAAGGGATGCAGTTCAGTGGCACAGTGGATGAAGAGACGAAGAAGATGCAGCTTTGTGTACAGTTTGACGAACAGGTGATTTTTGGGAAATGGAGTTCAAGAACGCCACAAAAAAACGAGTACTAAGCTATAAAAATGGTGACGAAATCAAATGACAAAACGATTTAAAACACGGAATATAAAGATATGTTTTATTAATAGAGAACCTGATGTGCAATTACAGTATTTCTTTATAAATAATCACAAATTTACAATCAATTTAGCAGCCACAGACAATTTAAACACCACAAACATGTGGCCAAAGACAAAGGTTTGATCTTTTGGTTTGATGTTCTGCATTATACGTCTCAGTCTTTTTATCACCCTCTCTCCTGCAGAGACATTTAAGGCTGATGGGAGATGAACAGGTCGAGAAGGTCTGTGGGGAGGGAGAACACCACGATGGACGCGCTGCTCTGGACGGAAGACAACGACTGCAGGTATCTGAGATGGTGCGCCACGGGGGAAAGTCCTGACGCCGCCTCCTTTAAAGCGAGAGACGCCTTCACCTCTCCTTCGGCCATAATAATCTCATAGACACACAGAGGCAAGATAATCTCACAGGAGGGCAGAAAATCCTCAGAAAGCTCTTTGTTTTTAGCATCATAACCTGTGACGTTTCTGTTACACAATATGTTAGTTGAACAACAATATTTCAGCATAAAAGAAGATTAAGAAAATGGACAATCAAAAAAGGGTTTTAAAAGCGAGATGCAGCAAGAGGCCGTAGCATATCTCAGTGTAATACAGGAGTACATGCTCAGAAATGTGTAATGGTTTGTTTATACTGCAAGTACGGTAGAAGAGAAACCTAAAAATCAATATTTCATCAAATAAAGTGAGTTGTGGAGTCAGATACGAGTTTCAGTCTACTGAACCTTCTTTTCTCTGCACATTTAACCCTTGTAGTACTTAAGATTGGACAACAGCACAAATAGGGAGCGCTGACTGACAGCTGATGTCAAGGCCAAGCATCATGCCAAACCATCAAAATCTCACATTTTGATTTCATAGCATTGTTAAAATTCACCTCATAGGGCTGTTCCACTGATTATACACTCAAAGCTCAGTTTACAGTTCGTAGAGTGCCAGTCACTTTGCCCACAGATGTGGACTTTAAACAGGGAGGTTGGGTGGGCAGTGGTGTGACGGAGTACCAGATCTATGGTCGATCTATCTGTTCTGAAACCGGTTACTTGTGACAGCGCCACTTTTCTGTTATACAGTTTAAGTGCTCTCTAACACTGATGCTAGAGCAATACATTTACCTTTATTTATTCATTCATTAATTTAGCTGACGCTTTTATTCATGCACAGGTCCAATGCATGAACATACCCTGTGGACCGTACCATGTGATGTGTGTGCGTACTCTGACAGCTTGTGAAGAGAGAGAAACAAAAAAAGTGACAAGTGAACAGAGTCAGAGGAGCGAAAGAAAAGAAAGGATAGAAAAGTAAGAATATGAGTGTGGCTCAGGGAGACAACGGAGATGGGAGAGGAAACATGGGTCCATCCACTGTATTTTCATAGATGTTTAAAAATATCGAAATGAAAATCGTTTTTGCAATATTGATGATCAATAATGCAATGCCACATCTTGTCAGTATCATGCAACCTTAACTGATGCCTCAGAAAACCACGCCCACTCCCGCACCACAAACTGTAGAAAGAAGAAAAAGAAAATAGAGCCTTCCTAAACCCAAACTGTACTGTTATCTTCCAGCTACTCGTATTTTAAAATACACATGCAGTGTGTTTTTAATGTCATTTAACTTGTAGCAGTTAAATGAAACAGACGGTAGGAGCTCGCACACTTTTGTAACTTTTCTCAACAGAGACAAGACGACAGAGTAAAGGACTAATCTGTAAAAGTGAGGCTGACAGGGAGCACCTGATGGACAGACTGTGTGTGAGTGTGTATATATAGGTACCTTGGCCCTTGCCTTTCTGGCTGCTTCAGCCTCTGAAGCCATGATGCGCTGCAGATTGACAGGGAGGCTCAGGTCCTTTAGCTCCACCCGCTCCACCTGAACACCCCACAGTCTGGACGCAGCGTACAGCACCTCCTACAGGACAGTTTAAACAAAGTAATTATCAGGGATATTCAAATGGGCTAAATTTTACAACCAGGAATTGCAGGAATTTAAAATCTTTTTCTTAGATGTTAATAATGACACATTTTAAACAAATGCAAATGAATGTGATACAGAATAGAACATAATTAAGTACTTGGCAGACCAGGCGGGTTCAGCTCACAGGTTTCATTGTCGATTTAACGTTTAAGTGTTGACAGACACATCATGTATTCAGTACTTCCCTTATCCTGTCTGTCAACAGCTAGATGTAGAAACATTGATCGGTATGGCACATGTGCGACTCTCAACAGAGATGTTAGCTACTTCCATACACTATATACTGTATGTAGTTTACTTGTTTTGTCATATTTATTTATGAATGAATACTTGGAGGTTGTTTCTGGGCCGCATGTCGCCCACAGGCTGGCGAATGAATTGGCTTGATGTATATAATATACTACTGAGGGGCAAAGTTTACCATAACAGAAATAGAAATGAATAACAAACACAATTTACATAAACAGAACAGAGGGGAAACTTCAAGAAAAACAATTAAAAGTAGCATTATAATGTTTGAAAATCTTCTTTTGCTGCTCGCATTTTCATTCTTATTATAATTACTACTCGTAGTATTTATAGTAGTGCCTCTCCTTCTGAATCTGAGTCTGTTCTACACTAAGTGGTCCATGCTGGACTCAAACCAGTGTCCCTCCAGTTTCCAAGCCAAGCCCACTAAAACCCTAAAGGGATATTCCCTGACCGGGAATCGAACCCGGGCCGCGGCGGTGAGAGCGCCAAATCCTAACCACTAGACCACCAGGGATCTGGCACACAAGGCCATGTAATATCATTTTACTTTTGTGTAAAAGTTACACGTATAATGCATTTGAGTTGTTTTGTATTGAACTTTTTACATTATAACAAACTGCACCCTTTTTTAAAATGTCACCTTTTTAATTTTGGTTTATAAAATCTTTCTAGTTAAGTGCCCCATATATTTTTTAACACTGTAGTCTTGTTTTCTCTTTGAACACCTCATTAAAATAAAAGAAGAGCTGCTCTTTATTATTATGCAATAGATGTAAATTATTTTCCCACATGGATAAATGAGTCTTTCAGGATTTTGGTTTAACATCACCTGTAATTGATTGTCTTGTCTCTGTGAGTCATATGTTATATAATTATATATGTTCTAATAATAAATGAGAGGAGCAAACCCCAATAAAACTCGATATCATCACATCGACATCATCTGCCACTGTGATCCCTTTTTGACTTAAATGTCCATCAACCAATAACTGTAACAGAAATGAGCCTTGTCGCTGTTTGATCATAACAAACGTAAAATGGCAGCACTTCACTCACTTCCATTTTCTTTGAGATGCCCGTCCTCTGTGTCAGTACGTCCTTCAGAGTGTGTGCGCCCAGTGTGGCCCTCAGGGTCGTCTGGGCCAGTGCGTGTGTGGCTTGGGAGCCATTTTTAACACTTGTCACCCACAGGGAGGGGTCCACCACCCGATAAAACATGACAGCATCCACCTTTAACGGCACCCCGTCTGCAGTCAGAACCTAAGCAGGAAAGGCAGAGGTGAGAAAATGATGCAAACGTTTTGTTTCCTGTGCTGCTCTTTGTGGAGAATAAATTCCAAATATGATCTTTAATTAATCCCCATAATCATCTCACAACCTCCAGGAGCAGCTCACCGATTTATTGAGAAGGTGAGCTTACTTGCACAGGTAGAAAATCCAAACAGAAGTAACTGAGAGCCCACAGGTAAACAGGAATGGAGCAGGCACCCGGATTTATGGAGCAGAGGCTGGAAAGCAAAGGCACCAAGAGGAGAGGCTGAATGGACAAAACTGGGTTGTGGCCGAATAGTCCTTTTTTGCTTAGGAAGGTTCCTTAGGATCTGTGACTGTCTTCCAGCGCTCCTGCTCATATTCCCTTTTTTATTTCAATTCCAACAACGGCATTGTAAAGCCTGCATGAAACAACAAGCTAAGAATGCAGAAGGAAATATAAACTTTTTGTTGTTCTTCGTTGTCTTTTCCTGTCCTTATGAATTCTCCTTCACATATTTCCCTGCCCTCTTAACTTTTCTATCGAGATCAAGGAAAATTGTTTAGTCAAAGACATAGGAGGT
The DNA here is from genome assembly GCA_029875015.1 of Lepomis gibbosus. Classification (NCBI taxonomy): domain Eukaryota; kingdom Metazoa; phylum Chordata; class Actinopteri; order Centrarchiformes; family Centrarchidae; genus Lepomis; species Lepomis gibbosus. Next base: position 1,706 of record JAPMOB010229418.1, on the reverse strand, counting down.
CTTTATTTGAACTTGTATACCCAGGACTGTGCAGCTGTTTTAAACCTGTTTCACTAATGAAGGAGCTGCTGCTGCTGCTGCTGACCTCTTGTGGCTGGATGTGAAAGGAGACAGTCCGCAGGTCCACTTTCTGTATGACGTCCAGCCAGGGGATAACCACAACAGACCTGCAAAGATCAAGTAAGTTGACAGGATCTTTTGATTTTGTCACTTAAATATGTAACCAGAATCAACAAACAAAAAGTACAAAACCATATTGCATATAAATCCTAATGACAGCAATCAGTGCTGCATTGCTTTTAGACTAGTTATGAGTTCCACATGATATTTTATTGCTTAAAAGTTTTTTTTTTCGTATTTAAAAAATCTTTTAAGTCTTTGTTAGTACTCTGAGTTAAATCCAGGATCCAGGTGGTATCAGACCTAAACTAAGTGCTGCTAACAGGAAAGCTTTTACTAAAATGTAATTATTTACAATTATTCATGATTTCTTTGGAAAGAATAACGTTTTCTTAACACAAGAGAGCAGCAGGGCGAATGTTTTTAAAAATAAGGGAAGATTGTTTTGTTTTATCTTTTTCTATGTTAACTGATTATCATGAAGGTTCTGGTAAATTTAAGCTCTGTTTTTCTACTGTACATTTGATTTCTGTACCTCTATATTTTATTTTAATGGACCACATTTGCTTGGATGAATAGAAATCACAGGCAGATTATCACTTTACACCCATACGTTAGGTGTAAAGGAAACTCGTACCAGGTCCTTTGGCCCGTCCTTTAACAATGCGGCCCAATCTGAAGATAACGGCCCTCTCATACTCCTGGATGATCTGCAGGACAGAAACAACACAGTCAAAACAATCTATACTTATCTCTATATTTTTTCTATGCACATTTTTATACTATTTACAACTATTTTGCTAACTGATTTTTATGTGTTATCATTTTTTAATCAAGCATGTCAAACATTCACTTGCTCTGACTTCTCCAGTGTGACCATTTGCTACTTATCTCGATTTTATATCTGTTTAAATTAAATTTGTTTTGGTTTTCGTCTGTTGCGAGGCCAAGACATCCCCACAGTAACCTATGTTGTTTACAGACCAAACAAAAACGTGTTACTGGCAGCCTTTATATAGAACAGCATGTAATGTATTTTACCATTTTATTGTGTGTACTGAGTATCCCCCAGACACAAGCATCTCCACTGTTCAGGCTTAATTTCTAGTTTTGTGTTAAAAAACAAGACGACACAAACACACCTTCAACAATTATTATCATTCTTGATGATTTGAGAAATAACTTATAATCAAAATAATGGAACGTTTTTCTTTTCCTTTGGCTAATTGCTTAATTGACTAGGCTAATTCTTCAATCTCTACTTTTATTTGAAATGCATTCATCAAATCTCCAGAAATCAGCAGATTAACTTGCATCAGTTTTTATTGTGCTTGATAACACACCGCTGCTGCTCCCTCCTCCATCTACCGAGGCAACAAGGTGGATGAACCAATAGGCTAATAATTAATTTTTTAAAAAGAAATAGGTCAGTGAAGCTGCCGACGAGGTTAAAGTTACAACTGACCTTTTCTGTTGGCGATTTCGTCAACAAACTCATCCGCACAGACATTGCCAACTCTGTTCTTAACGGGCATCACCCTCCGAATCATACCTAAATGAGATATCAATGATAGGTGCGGAGAGTA
>JAPMOB010229416.1:0-11961 GCA_029875015.1 Lepomis gibbosus | reverse complement strand
TCACAGCAAGAAGGTCGTGACTCTGTGGGGCTTAACATGAAGGCTATGTTAATTGGTGTCTCTGAAAATGTTCTTTAAATATTTGATCATTGGGTACACATGTGGTACCTAACCACACCTCGCAGCAGTAAACATAACACTCCAGTTCACATCAAAGGGAAAAGAAAACAATGACCACAGCCCTGTGGGAGCACTTTACATTGAGTGATGACAACGGCAGTGTGGCAGTTATGGGATTTCTTAATTTCACAATTGCTTAATTACATTAGCCTACAGATTAAAACAGTCAATTAGCCTACATTATTAAACTAATCTGTAAACTGAAGGCTGCAACAAACAACAAAATAATGAACAAATAAATTATGGGGATGGATTAGGCCGATTGTAGAAGAAGAAAATTTAGCCGGCTATAATAAAAGTTAAAAGTAAATTTTACATAACCGACAACTGTTGACAACCAAGTACGCATGTGTTTGATTAGACAATAAACTTGATTCAGATACTTGAGCGTGGGGATACTTGTGGGTATAAAAGATTTTTCACTTTATTGATTTATGAATTCCACTCTCACACTTTCATCTGTTTGTGTGGCAGGATGAACGGTGCAACCATCAAAGGCTACGAGGAAGACGTAGGAAACAGAACTTCAGTGTACGTTCACACGGCCCACTCCATCAATATGTCGCCGTATTTTTTCAAAAAGTACGGATACACATCTGCACCTCATGACGAGGTACTTAAACTTAAATGACAAGAGTGTAATATTGTAATGAGGCTGCTGTGGTAGAGAGCCACTTGTTGTGTCCTTGTGCAAGATACTGAGCCCCAACTTGTTCCTGATCTGTGTGTGAGTGTGAATGTTAGTCTCCATCTGATGAGCATGACAACAACATCCACATGTGCATGAATGTGTGTGTGTGCGTGGGTGAAAGTCACATGTAGAGTAAAGTGCTTTATGGGGTTAAAACATCACAGGCTACAAAAGCAGGAGCGCCTCCATCATGTGTAAGGCCCCATTACCAGATAAGCTAAATACTTTTTATGCTCATCAACAAAATCAGCTCTAAAATCTACCCCCCCTCCAGAGGACTGGCATCTGTCAGTATGTGAGAAGAGTCCTGCTGAGAGTGAATATGAGTAAAGCTGGGCCTGATAACATTCCTGGTTGTGTACTAAAAACCTGTGCTAATCAACTAGTGGATTTTATTACTGACATTTTTAACATCTGTCTCAAAAGAGGATTCCCACCTTCTTCAAGACAGCCACCATCACCTCTGTACCAAAAAATCTGCTGTGTCTAGTCTGAATGACTACCGTCATGAGGTTTTTACCCCAATTCTGATGAAGGGCTTTTAGGGTCCCATAAGGACCCCAGCCAGCCTGGGCCCGCAACAGTTTGCTATTAAAACCAACAGATCCACAGAGCGCATTCCATCCCCACTGCCCTCCACTCAGTCTTCACACAATCTGGGAAAACCAACACCAACATCAGAAGGCTGTTTGTCAATGTCAGACCAGCATTCAACAAGGTCTCTCTCATGATAAGGCACAACATGCTCAACATCAGCAAAACCAACAAAGTAATGGTTGATTTTAGGAAAAAGGAGATAAATACATACATCCCCTGTCTTCATCAGTGGAGCTGAGGCGGAGCAAGTAAACAGTTTTAGGTTCCTGGGAATCATCATCACAGAGAACCTGACAGAATGGAAACTTAAGGAAATAGAAATAGAATAGAATAGAAAGCATCCAGAATGGAAACATCATTAGTTGGTATGCGATGTGCAAAATCCAGGACCGAAGCGACAGCCTGTTCACCCTGCTGCCGTCTGGAAAGAGATGGAGAAGTATCAGCTTCTTCCCCAGACTGTGAGACCCCTAAGCTGCTGTCACGCAGAGATCCCGCATTCATACTGAACAAGAGATTGTGGCATAATCCCTCAACTGTGTGTACTTTCACATAGCGATCATAGCTTTCCGGGTTAGGCCGTGAAAATAAATTCCGTACTCAACAGCAGTATCGGAGATAGTGTAGGTTTTTGATCATGTGAATATTTTACCTTAGTTTGTGAAAACACATCTTTAACCCTTAGAGACATTTTGGGTCATTGAATTCATTAGGAGAGTAAGTTATATTTACAACTTATTTGAGACCGTGATTTGTAACACAACAACATTGAAATGCAACACCTGTTCTGGCACCTGGTTTTTCACACAGGCATCATTATGGCTCTGTTAATACCAACATTTCCGGCCCAAAGGCGGATCAAATCTGCTCTGTACCTTTCATACAGCACAGGGAGACGGCTTTTTGGTGTAATTATCCTGGGAAATAAGGCAGTGTGAAAACTCAGATTCATCCTCAGCCCTGCTTATAGTTTTTTTCTGTTGACCATTTTTTAGTTTTTGCATATACTGTCTGATTTGTAGCAAAAGGAAGCCTCAAACTGCATTTCATTTTAAAACCCTGTTTTTAAATCTACCGTGTACCTTCCTTTTGGCAGGGTATAAAATACGTGCTGATTCCTGAGGGGATGAGGGATTTCAACTGGCTCGAGGGTCTTCTCAAAGGAGAAACGATCTCTGCTGGCCCGTATCACAAAAAACAGTGATTAACAACTCTCTATACTATTTGTGAAGGGTAACATGCACACACATACACACAGTTTATCCAGTGCTGAACATTTTGAATTGGGCCTGGAAATGTGTCACCAAGTGTAATATCTGATGCAGGGTAACATTTATTTTTGAAGTGACTTTACTTTTTAACCATTGAAAAGATATACACTGTGTGCTGCTTTGTGGCTCGGCCAGAAAACTCATGCAGTGTACTTGTGAAACAATACAACCCAGTTTCTTCTTGAACATAACGTAGTATCTGCATGTCATTCATATATATATATCTATATATATAGATATATATATAAATAATGTATGTGTGTTTATATGTATATATGTATGTGTGTGTGCGTGTGTGTGTGTGTGTGTATGCATTAAATAAAAGAAAGTATGACATCTGCACATTGTGAATTGAATTAAAAATTTAAAAAAGTAAAGTAGATAATAATATCGTAAAATAAAAAGTTGTCATGAACACTGTTGCTCATCACTGCTCTCCTGACAGAGATCAGACAGAGATATATATAGGCTATAATAAAACAATGAACAAATACAGCTGTGCCATATACACAAAATTTTAAAACATTGCCTCGACTCCTCTCTCTTCAATTCCTTTCCTCGCCTTCTCCACTGGCATATTGGATGGGAAGGACTAGGACGCAAGGCGAGGAGACGGGGAAAGGAATAAAGGATGTACAAACTGAGAAATGAGGAAGGCATCTGTACTAAATACACAAGAAGCTAATTAGCTAATGAAACGAAATGTGACACAGAAAACAGTCAGGAAAACACATGTGGAGAGTGAACAGAAAAGGAGAAATACCTAAGCTAAAATGTTAGTGTTTTGTCCTCTTTTTCATGTAAAGAGATGTAGGCAGTGTTCCAACCCACAGAGATGCAATAGGAGTTATGTGTCAGTGAGAAACGTGATTTATTTGCTCATTAATTTACTTTGTATTATTGCAAAACCATTGCTTCATTGAGATATTGTAATTAAGAATGAATGTTTCTTTTTCTTCAGCAGCAGATTAGCAGTCACTCAGTGTAGCTTGAATCCCTTTGCACTTTTCAGCATGTCGTTGTTTCGTTAACCCTGCTGACTTTTAAATTTTAACTCTCCAGGCCATGGACGTACTATGGCGGGCAGTACAATGAGACCCGCTTCTATGTTCTGCACCAGGATTTCCTCAGATACGTGCGGAACAGGTCAGCCTCTTTTCACAATCCTGCAGGATTTTTTGAACTTTGTGTACACAATGACTATATTTGTATTTTTATATTGTATTTTTCAAATGTTGCTTATGTTGAAAAAGCTATACCAGCTGTATATATCACATTAGCAAAGGGCTAAACCGGAAGTTAGCCTGCTTGGCCGGCAGAAGTCAACACAGTGGACGCTGTAGTGCTACCGCCTATAGCGTTTGGCAGTGTAATTGCAGAATGATGGAGAGACCAATGCACAAGTATAAATGTATGGCTACGTGCATAGCCTACAGCGTAGCTACGCGCATGCATTTATCGAAAGTATCGATATTTCTGACACCAACGTTTCCTGCTCTAGGATGAATACTCCTATAAAAGGATTGATATCTAAACTCAGTAATTTGGAGTGAGTGTGTTCTTTATCATAAGTATCTTACTGTCACCAGGATGGTCTAATAGGCTACTGGGTTGATAGGAACTACTTTTCCTTCCATCTGTCAAAGTCATGCTTGCGCTAGTACGGCTCTGTGACGGAGCTTCTTTGAAGTGAGCAGCTGCAGCCCTTTACATTTCCGTGCGATTGAATACGGATCATCGCTAACTGTAAAAGCTTGTCACGTCTGGCTGTATTTTACCTGTGAAGGTAATAATGACACTGTGTGTGATGTGTGTGCAAAGACAGTAAAATACTTTGGCAACACTGCAAACTTTGCTAAACATCAAAGATCAAGTAAAAATAATATGATGATGTTATGATGCGCCAGTTCTGAATAGGACATTTTCATTATAATTAAAGAATATGACCGTAGTTTGATGTCTTGTCATTATGCAGCTATTATTTTGAATTTGTAAGACCACAGCTGTCCCCCTGATCAATCCTGAGCTCCAGAGCGTCTAAACATGGATAATAGAAGCTGAAAGTTTAATTCTGTTCCTTCTGTCTGTCCTGTCAAGTTTAGTACTGCAGGTTTTTTGTTTTGGCCCACGATATTTGCTGTGACTTTACTGCACGGATGGAAACATTTACATAACTGACAACAGCCTCTCTAATCATCAAAGAAAAACACTTATACATACATCAATATAACACAATAAAGAAATCACCTGGAAAGCTCCAGGAACCGGTAGAGGTGGGGTAAAATGTCCATGCAGGAGGATTTGTGCGTAGACCTATAAGAGTATTCCTTTAATGTCCGAGCCGATCTGCGCATCGCACCAATTCAGCTGCTATAATCGTGACAACACAGTGCACACAGCTGCTGAAGTCAAATTATTAGCCTGTAATATCAACCAGAGCATTCAGCACTGATCTGCTGTATTTCATGTAGTAGCGCTCAGGTAGTCTGCACATGTCATTCCAAAAGTTGCCTCCTGTGATGACCAAATGTTGGTGTCATTTTGTAAAGGGACTAATGATGAAACGCTCATCTCATCAAGCTGAGGGCTGAAATGATCTCCTGTTTACAGGCAAAAGGCGCACCCAAAAAAAGTAGTACTGTGTAGCCTAGTGAATAATTAGGCTTCTGTAATCTGACTGTTTTCAACAGATGCTATAATCTTTGTTGGAACCTCGAGATGTTTCTGCTGTTATAAAAGTGACAGAAATCACAGCTCAGTCAGTGGACAGATCATGCAGGTGTGCAACATGTCATATTTAACTGACGTCACTTTAAAATGACGGCTCGGAGGAAAGGACATCTCATTTCGTTAAATGCCTGTTTCCTCGACTACTCTCACCTCACGTATCCTCCTCGATTCCTCTAGGTTGCATCTTGGGTGGGAGGGACTAAGATGCGCCGCAAGGAGTCTAGGATCAAGGAGTCGAGGAAGCAGAAAGTTGGGAAATGAGAAAGGCCCATTATGTGATGTGCATAGGCTAGTAGGCGACATTTTGAGTTCCTCAACAATTATGTTTTAATAATAATAATAATAATAATAATAATAATAAAATTTTCAGAGCACTTTTCAAAAAACAGTTACAAAGTGCTTTCACAAGTTTAAAACAATAAAACACAAAAACAATTACATGCTAAAGACAAAAATACTTATAAGACTAGAATACACATTTAAAATAAATATAAAATGTGTAAAAATAAATAAAAAATAAATAAAATATCATAAAATCGGGAAAGGCTCTCCTATAAAAGTATGTTTTAAGAAGGGACTTAAAAGAGTTCACTGACTCAGCCGACCTGATTTCCTCAGGCAGGCTGTTCCAGAGCCTCAGGGCCCGGCAGCAAACGCTCTGTCCCCTTTAGTTTTCAGTCGAGACTCTGGAACAGACAGCAGACTTCTGCCCGAGGATCTCAAGGTATGTGCTGGTGCGTATGGGACTAAGAGGTGAGAAATATAACAAGGTGAGAGGCAATGCAGAGCTTTAAAAGTGATTAATTAAAATTTTAAAGTCAATTCTAAATCATACTGGGAGTCAGTATAATGAAGCTAGAACAGGGGTAATGTGGTAATATTTCTTAGTTCTGGTTAGCTTGGCAGCTGAGTTCTGGACAGTCTGGAGTTGGATCAGCTTGTTGCTGTGTCTTTTTTTACTATAAATGTCCAGATTCCGGAAATTAAAAACTAAACAAAGCATAAATATGGATTACAATATACATTTACCGGATGTCAGCTGGGATTGGCTCCAGCCCCCCTGCGACCCTGTAAACAGAATAAGCGGTTGACAATGGATGGATGGACTCATGAGGCTGTGATTTTATTGAGGGCCACTCCTTGGTGGCGCCACTGCCAGAGCGACCTCAATGTCACTGAAAGCAAAGAAACAAAGAAGTATCGTATTCGAGTGAACACAGAGCTGCCTCTAAACCTCTACAACGTCACAGCCAGCAAAACATCCTCTGTCCGAAGTGCCTCATAACTGTTTGTTTCTTTGGTTGCATATATTCATAGCAAAAATTAAGCTTGTCTGAACATTTGAGTTATGCTGTGATGCAGCTCTCAGAAAAGTAACCAGGCTATCTTTTCTGCATAAGGAAACCATACCTTTATGCTGCGATCATCAAAAAATAAAAAGATATATAATACAATATTATTTATTCAATATATTATGGCAAAATAATACAAGTATAGGAAGTACCGGTTAGTTTATTTACTGTTTGGGTAACAGATGTTTGAGAGTGGAACTTCGTTCAATTTTCTATTTGCGTAGGAGTTTGGACTGAACTGTCATTATGTTGCCATACTTGGCAATACAATGGCTTACATATTCAGAATGTCAGTATTTTAAAACAGTTTATTTAACACTAAACTATTTGCACTTGAAAAAAATATATTAACTTTGGAATGTCTGTGGTCACGTTGGAGTCTGTAATATATGTCTTATAGGTCAAAGACTAATTTTTAATGTATGTGTATATTCATTTGACATTGTTCATTGCCCACAGGTTCTTAAAGTCTCATCGTCTGAATGCTCCATCTTGGTCAAAAGTCAGACCAACCAATGGAGCATTCACTCTGTTCCTGGCTCTGCACACCTGTGACACTGTAAGTTAATTTTACTTAAAATTTGTCCTAATGCCGTCTATAGGTGTCCTGCCTCTATAAACATGATATATGCAGTATATAATTAGAGACTTATGGACTTTAATTCCCCATGTTTCCAGTCTCAGATAAGCTAACCATCTGCTGGCTGGCTTTTCAATTTTTTCGGACAGAGAAGATAGTGGCATTGATCTTCTTATCTAAGTCTTGGCAAGAAATGAACAAAGACTATTTCTCAAGATGTCTCAATTGTCCATGTTGTCATTCTCAGGTGAGCGCTTATGGATTCATGACTGAGGACTACAAGAAATACTCCAACTACTATGTTGAGAAGAACATTAAAACCAATGTCATTTTCTACGTCAACCACGACTACATCCTGGAGATGAATACTTGGAAAAAATTACATGACAGCAAAATAATAAGGCTATATCAAAGAACAGGCTCAGAAACTGGGACAGAAAAAACGAAGCAACACTTATAGACTGTTTTTTTAAACTGATGCTAATTGTTTACGCTCCTTGGAAGAGATGAGGAAATTCAAACCCCAAGACAAACACTGCTCGGTTAAGGTATGTGGTAAATAGGGCCTTGATCTGATTTCCCAGGGGTTTGTTTTCAGTCCTAGTCTGACCAGAAGTGGAAAATAATATACCAAAGGTTAATTAATAATTAATTACTTAATCTCCCTCTTACGTTTCGACTGTTTGGACACTTTTTAGATTTGTCACTTTCGGATCTGGGTAATTGCATTTGTTACTATTTTCAGTTTTTAGAAACCAAACAATCAGTCGATCAATTAGTCGGGGAATTAGTAGAGGAATTAGTCGATTTATCAGCAGATTAATTCATATTGAAAATTATTATTATTTGCAGTCCTACCCAGGGGCATTAAGTCATTTTACTTTAAATACTTTAAGTACATGTTCCTCATTGTAAATTTTCAATGCAGAATTGTATTTAGTAATAGTATTTTACAGTGTATTAGTTCCGTGTTTAGTAGTGTATTAGTACTTTTACTTACACACTGAATACTATGTTTTATTTCCATTTTGTGTTTCACCACAATTCAGGAGGAAATACTGCACTTTTTAAGTCACTACATTTTTTTGACAGATAACTACTATACTTCACACACTTGCAAAAAAATGGCAGCTTTTAAAATATGATGCACTGTTACAAAATAAACTATCCAAAGGGACATACAATAGTTCAAATTAATGATGATGATATTTTATTGATTTATTGAAATGGGGGTGTTAAAGTACTTTCTTTGTCTAGAGGTCTTTTGGATGTGTGTACCCTACACCCCTAATATATGTGGTTATATTATTTATTCATTATCTGTGTCTACATTTGTTGTGATTGTGAATGATTATTAGATAACCCGGAAAGTGATCATGGTGTCTTTTGTACATTGGAAATAATTAATTAAGCTAAACATGACGGTAAGGAATTTTGGACATGACTGACTGGAAATGGCAATATATAACGTAAGAAGTGTTACTTGCTAACAGACAGACTCACCGACTCTCTTTCTGTTTCCCTCAGTCTCTTTTCTGGTCATTGTAGCTTGTCGTGTTTCAAAGCAAACAGGTTCTTTGTGCTGTCTAAACGCAGTAAGAAACTTTAAAATTCTCAATATTCTCAATATAAATTGAGCAGCCTGATAATGAGGAATTGCAGCAACGAAGCTTAGAAATAATGTGATCTGTTGTGATTATGCAGGAAATTTTCCAGATAATAAACAATTCAATCTTGCATCTCCAGACTCATTCACTTGGTATTGCACAGCGTGAACCTGTCCTTATCTGTAAAGAGAACAGGGTGCTGTTCTGGTGTTCTGTGTAATCAAGCTGCATGGTGCTGGACTGTGAGCACAAATCCCTCCAGAGGACGTCAGGCCCTCATGGCACCCTCATGGAGTCTGTTTCTGCCAGTTTGGTTGGTAGGTTAGATAATTAAACATCAGTAGCAGCTGGAGATCATTTCATAGGGCTCTGGCAGTGCTCCTCCTGTTTGTCCTCACACAAATGAGCAGATGCCGGTCCGGCTGCTGGTTTGATGCCATTTTACTGCCCTGTTCAGCTCTCCACATGAAACGGCCTGTCTCCTGGTATCTCGTTTATGCGACACTGTTCTGGGAGACACAGCAAACCTCCTAGCGACAGCACACATGGATCTGCCATCCCGGAGGAACTGGACCACCTGAATGGGCTTCAGTAACAACACAAGCAAAACTCAAAACAAGAGAACAATCTGGATAAGGAGAGAGGAATCTTCTGTGGCCAACACCTGCAAAACCATTACCTTTTTGGGGGCTTGTCTTGCTGTTGCCTCTCCAGTGCACCTGTTGACACTTTCATTTGCACCAAAACAAGTGATACTGATTTACAATCGCTAATGCTTCCTAATTAGTGCCATAATTAGTGCCATGATGTTAGTGTATTCTACATTTGAGTTTTTTTAGCTGTTAGTTTTTTTTGTAATATCAACATGACGCTTTGGATAAAAGCATCAGCTAAATGAGTAAATGTAAATGTCTATGCTGATAAATCTGTCCTGCCACAAGGAGGAGTCGGTGTCACACAACACAGGGACCTGTGCTGACAGGACAGTCACTTCTTAAACTATTTACAGAGAGGGTCAGTGGAAATTTGGAGGTTTATGCTTTGTAATATATTATAAGTGATGTCAGGAAGATAGACAGCTGGGATGATGATTATGTCAGAGGATTTTAAAGTAGGATCACGGATTAGGACCTGCTAGTCATTTAGCTTAGGTCATGTAGTTTAATCAGCATTTATTGCTGGGTGTGGCATAGCGTCTTGTTCTTTCTGCAAATGTTTGAATACACTGATAAGTATCTGAATTTATCAGACTTCAACATTTATCAGTCCCTCTTGTGTCTCTCTGGGCCGGTATTTATCAAGCTTCTAAAAGTGGCATTTTAGTGTTAAGTGCTGAGATTTCATAAAATTCACTTCTACTTTCAAACTTAAGTATCAAAGCAAGTTATCAAATTTCTTAATGCTTAGAAGCTCTCCTACTCAACCAGATATTGAAGACAGCTTGAGAGAGGTAAGTTCAAGTGGTAAGTTGAGTTGCCAGTAGGGGCTTGTGATGGCACTGTGGAGACAGAGAGACAGTTAAACACTATTGTTTGGACAGAGCAGGCACCACCTTTGTCAACGATTTGATCTTCCCGCTGACTTTACTCAGCAATGGGTTTGAAGCTGAATTGAAGGTGGTGATGATTTATTTCCTTGCCACAGGAATGGAAGCAATCCAATGCCGATGATTTGGGACCATCGCAACCTTTAGTAAGCCAACATGGAAACAATTATGGCACTTGAAGCTCCACTCTGTAACGTTTCATCAACTGCTCAAAGCACAGAATGGTTAGAACAGCAGACAAAAACCTTATTTCTACACACCCCTGTTCAAAGCACCAAATGATTAGCAGCAGAGAAACTCCTGTTTCTACACGGCCCTGCTCAACTGGTCAAAACAGCGGACAGAATCTGCAGTAATTTTGCTCGGCTCTGTCAACCAGTTAACAGTGGAGAAAAACTTCCCTTGTCATTCTGCTCAGCCCAGTTTTTCTCCATTGCTAAAACACTATAACCAGGCTTTTGAACTAAAATTTCAAAACCATAACTCCATTTTTCAAAAATCCCATCCATTTCTCTAAACTCTACACACAAATCCCTTCATTTCACACTGCCTACACCATGTGGTCATTGAGAGAGCACGGACATCAAATATTGTTCACTCAATTAGCACACAACTACCCAGGTGGAAACACAAACAGTCAAAATTGATAACACACCAATCAGAACCTTCAAAAGATAGCTCCACTTACTTTGGAATAATGGATCCAGAGAGATGTGATGGAAGAGGTAGAGGACACCTGAGAGGAGGGGAAGGAGGCTTCATTTTGACCTGAAAATAGGATGTTTGGGGAATTGGGTGAGAAGTTGTGGATTTGTGTTTTGAGGAAAAGAGGCATAATTTCAAGAGATGTGTTTTAGCAATTGAGAAAAACTATAATTAAAGGATCCGTGTGTGAGAGAGAGTCAAACAGACATAAAGAGAGCAGTGTGTAAGACAAAGAACCAGTGAAGAAACAGGTGACTTTATACTCTAGGGGTATTACGCAACTGTCTTAGGGAGGAAGGGAGTAGGGACCATTTGCCCTGAGATGGCCTATCAAGAACAGTCAGGTAAGAAACTCTCTAACGAGCTACTTTCCCGTGGGAACATTCACCTAGCTGCAACATAACAAATGTATCAAACACCACACAGTGAAACATACAGTGGAAAGAAAAAGTCTACACACCCCTGTTAAAATGCCATGTTCTTATGATGTAAAATAATGAGACAAATCATGTCAGAACTTTTTCCACCTTTAATGTGACCTACAATGTGAACAATTCAATTGAAAAACAAATTGAATTCTTTGAGGGGGGAAAATAAAAACCCTCAAATAACCTGGTTGCTTCAGTGTGCACACCCTCTTATAACTGGGGATGTGGCTGTGCTCAGAATTAATCTATTAGCGTGGCACATCTTGACGTGGCAATATTTGCCCACTCTTCTTTGCAAAAGCGCTCCAAATCTGTCAGATTGCGAGGACATCGC
>JAPMOB010229414.1:0-21206 GCA_029875015.1 Lepomis gibbosus | reverse complement strand
GTCACGTTATCGTCATAAAAAAAAAGTGCGTCAACGAAATCATTTCGTTATCGTCATCACTGACGAAAACATCACTGGTACAGTGGTGCGTGTGCAGCGTGATGCCGTGCAGGTCCCAGTTAGACTGTCTTTCAACAAACTTATATATGTATAAGTTATAAGTATGTTAAATACCACAGGTTTTAATGATCACATTCATCTTAGCAGGCATTGTAGACTCTGTAGGCTTCACCACACTGAAACTTACACATACTTATTTAGCCAATCAGAATGAGCCCACTGGAGCACTTATGGAACTGGTTGAATATGTTACTGTTATGCAGTACTTGCCAACTACAGTGCTCAGTATTAGAGCTCTTTAGAGGACGAAATGTTTGTGAAATAAAACTGACCCTGGTCCTGAATGTAAAACTGTCAGAGTCAGATACGATACTGTACATGGCCCAACGTATGTGCAAATAACATTGATTGATGTGATTGTTGATTCATTCCAAAACAATGGGTAATAACAGCCCCTATGTCTCTGAGGAGGCTTGACTTACGTTTTGGATTCTGGCTGCAGGGATTTGCTCTCGTTTAGCCCTAAGAGCATCAGTGAGATTGACCACTGAGTTTTGACGATGAAGCCTGACTTGCTCTTGCAATGGGGTGGAGGTCATGGTTCTGTCCAGGCCAGACAAGTTAGACTTCACCTTGAACACAGGCATGACGCATCATTTGAAACAGGAAAAGGCCTTTCACACATTTAAAAGCACGTTTATCTAAATTGACATTTTATGTAGCGCAAATTTTGGCTGTCCAAATAATTAAATTTTTATCACGATTTCAGTTTTGGCTACCAATGATTACAAAAACAAGTTGCAAGTACAAGTATGCTTATACTAAACCCAGCGTGTTGAGTCTTGCTTTACCTGGTCTGTGCTTGTAAAAGCCCACCGTCAACCTGGGTAAAAGATGTTGCTGTCATCCTCTCTAAGATACAGTTTAAAGTGAATAATATTCAATTACTGTTTCTTATTTCATGGGCTAATTCATGGTTTTCAGTCACGTGATATGCGCGGTGACCGGGAGGGCAGAACAACATACCAGGGTGGTGGCTCACACCGGACTCCCCGTGATGTAGCAAAAGCCGTTTCCCTTCCCACAATTATTTAGATCACCTCTAAACTCAAGAAACGACATAGAGAGATATGGATATAAAGAGATATGGACAAAAACTGCAAGCAATCCATATACAGCACCCGCTGGTGTATTTCTGCCATTAAAAATCACCAAGTGCCTGCCAGAGCTTAACTGCAGTCATGTTTAGGTTTGCCTTTTGGAGAATCCCTCACCTTACACTGCTACCAAGGTTTTCTTAATCGGATGGATTCGGGTAGAAACACAGCCCAGGCTTGTCTCCTCGTCGATTACTGCCTCTTGATAGCACAATTATCGGGCATTTTGGCAACACAAAAGTCACAAACTCAAAGTAACAGTGTGTCACTTGCTCCCTAAGTGGCGGGCAGCAGGAAACAATGTCTTTTTTTGCCCTTGTAACCTGACGTCACATGAGAAAAATTAATTGAGATAATGCATAATCAATTTTAAAAACTGAAGCATTCGATTTTAAGGTTGAACAAATGCTTGATGTTTCCTAAGTCAATCAGTAATCAAGTTAATAATCGTGATTTCAATTATGACCAAAATAACTGATGAAAAATCAAGCCGCCCTAGCGTAAATATTTTACTTAATTGGAAGTAACAGGGATAACCAAAACCTTAAAAATGGCCCCTGACCAAAAGTACACAAATGGACAGGGATGCATGCATACTTCTGGCCAGCGTACTTCAGTGTGGCCTAACTGTGAAAGTGCCCAGAGCAGTTGCCAAGATGCAGAAACTGCAGAGCTACTGAGCTATTTATTTAACAGTGTTTAAGCTTGAAGGGGATCTGCACTGCAAGTTTCTTTGTGGGCGTGGCCAGCATTCTCTGACTGGAGCAAATGGCCATCTATGGAAATTTTTCATACATAGTATAAAAAAACAGCATTCAGAACAGGGGGAAATCTGGGGGATTTCTATTAAATGCTTGTACCTCATTATTTGAAGCCACATTTAATATGAACATGTGACATTTTAACATTATAGATATGCCAGATAAAACAGAAATGCATAATAGGTCCCCTTTAAGCTTTGTAGGATAGGATAAATAGGATAGTATAGATACAGAAACTGCTGAATAAAAGATCCTGACGAACTGTATATCATATAAAACCACCGAATCACATTTTATCCATTCAGCAATCATTGCTTCATCAATGCATGTCTGTGGATGATCTGGACTCCTGAGTAAATACTGAAGCAGTGGTTCATGTTGAAATGAAAGGCTAATTTTCATGATTATTCAACCCTGTAAAACAGCTTTTGGCATAAAAAATATATTTTATTCTCTTATCTTCAGGTGAGTCCTGTTTATTTATTTATTTTTTAGTAAATGCTCAGGGAGTTATATTAAGCTATTGATTATCAGTCACGTGTTGCCTAGTTTGTGTCTAAAAGGAATTTTTCCTTTCCACCTGTAACTGGAGCAAAGACCGGCCCTCAGCACACAGAAGAATAACAAAGTCAGACAAGTTAAAAATCCAATAGAGGGGAACATCCATTACTGAATGGGCCACTGGTCGAGCCAAGAAAAGGCCATTAAGGAAAGCATGGTCTCAGCTCCCTGTAGAAAACATTTACAAGAGGCACTCACTAATGAGTCAACAGAGAGGACTCTTTTCATCACTCAAACTAATTGGCATCTGTGAATCTGTAGCTTAAAGAAGAAAAAGAGGAGCCTGCTTGATGCTATTGATCGAAATTTTCTGCGAAGGAGTGAGATGGGCGATGTGGTGGCTTTCAAAGCAGCACACTGCTTAAAGGTGCAGTAGACATGATGAGGATGCTACCATCTCGCACGTAAACATGCATAAGAACAGCTTCTGGGTCTTTGTAGAAAAGGTAAAATGTCTTACTTTGCTATACCACTACAAGCAGAAACATTTTAATAAAACAAAATGCAGAAATAAATAAAAGTCTATACAACTGAAGCAGAACGCAGGTTACCAAAACAATGTCCTCGTTTTGAACATAGACAGTTAATGAGCTCTGTGTAAAATGAGCAGGTACTCTTCAGTCTCAGGGACCTATTACGTCCTTGCCCTTATTCTCCAGGCTATTCTCTTGATGTATGAGTGCACAGCAGTTATTATTTCCATATATTGGATCCCATCATCCCAGTAATTGTTTGTCATTATCAGTTCCCCTTTATTGTAGCCAAAAGCACCGGATGGCAAAGCATGTGGGAAATGGAGGCAGGCAGAGTCAAAGATAAACACAGTGTTTGCTGTGCATCACTGACTGCATGAAATGCAAAGGTGCAGGCCGCTCAATAAAACTAATCAAACGTGAATTTTAAGGGGTATTGACTTTCATGGATTCACAAGGGATGGAAAATTTGGGATTTAAGAAAAGAGGGGGAAAAGCTGAAGATGGAGGATCAGAAGTCAGCTTGGCAGGGCAAGGATAGTCAATGGGCAGAGCTAACAGACTGCTGCTTAACAGACAAACTTTTTACTACATACCCCCTCTAGCTGGGCCCTTATTTTTTGTCATTTCAATAGCCACTGCTAACTTTTCTTTTTTCATATTTCATCCATTGCTGCATAATATCACAATCAAAAAAAGTATGGGTTCTTTAGGTTCTCGAGTTGTATTCAGTCAACACTTTAGCACTACAAAACCCCTGACAACTCAAATCAGGATCTATCTTAGTATATCCATCGACAATACAAAATATTTATTTATTGTTTATTAAGTGTTTAAAACAAAGACCTTGCTAATCTGCGCCATGAGCACTGTGTGGGTGTTGTTTAATCAAAATGTAGCGATTGGTGCATCAAAAGCATCTTTTTTTCTCTTCCTGAGCCCAGCCCACAAACCAGTGAGAGCAAAAACACATGTACAGAAGTCTTCTATGTAAAAAACAAAAAACTTGAAGAAAAGCTTTTGTATAAAATGTTGTTTATATAGAAAACCAATGAGTATAGAATAGAATAGGTTTTTAGGCTCCCAAAGACTTCTTACATGCCCAATGTGGTTTGCTCTCACTTCCCTAGTTGTGTTTTGCTTTTTTTGGTTAAGTTATTTTAGTTAAATATCATCTCCGCATTCCTTTGAAACACAGTTCTCTTGGAACAGGTTGTAATTTGACACCTACACATCCTCTTTTTGTCTGTTTTCTTGTCTTTCAGTTGCAGCGGCTTAAACGCTCCCTGTCCTTCAAATCTGTCATGCGCAGCAAAAGTGTAGACAACTTTTTTCAGCGCAGCAACGGCGAATCCCGCCCTCCCTCCGCCCTCATCACTACACCTCCACCACTGCAATCTCCTCCCCCTTTCTCCGAGTCCTCCCTGGCCTATGAGCGCTCCCCTTCCCATTCCCCATCTATCAGTCCCAACCCATCACTGTCATCACGCTCACCTTCGGTCAGTCCTTCGCTGTCCATGGCCTCCAAAAACCAGCTAAAGTCTCAGGCCCAGCCGGTCAAGACTCACTGTTTCCAGGAGCACATCTTCCGTAGGCCTACCAGCTGCCAGCGATGCAAACACATGATCCAAGGTAAGTCAGTTGCGCCAGTTACTTTAACTTACTTTAAACATTGCTTTCATGGGAAATATGAAGCCATGTTGGACAGATCTCTATGAATTAACTAGGATCAGTAAAGTTTCACTATGCGTTCCAAGAGGTGAAAATCCTCCAAAATGCTTAAATAAACTGGTCAGTGTGCTTAATGCAAGGTTTTTTAACCAGAGAATGGTCAATCTACTGTACCTGGCTGAATCAAGGTGCTTAAACACGGGCTTGAAAGGGTCCCTTTGCCTAAATCACAAAAAAACAACACATTTTCTCACTTAACACTTGTGTATATTTAGCCATGTAGATATTTTTGTTTTTAGTTGCTGAAGTTTTTCCCACTTGTAATTCTGCTCTTCACTTTACCCAAAATAATGAAATAACTTCTGTTTGTGGTTCTCAGGGGATTAAAGGTTATTACTCAGGATCCACAAATCTCACTGTGGACCGTTTGTAGTGGGTTTATTTCTTGAGCAGAAAATTGTCCCAATGAAAATTATTGACAACAACCTCTGGGGTCCAATCTTGTTTACATGCCTCTTCTGGGAGTTTTACACAGTTTGTTTACACAGTTTATTTCATATAGTCCAGGTTGTTATTCTGCAACAGTTTTACATGCTTTAGCAAACAGACACCAGGGAAACTGCATCCAATTCAGAATCTGTTGTAGGACTTGGTATATGAAATGTAGGACCTGGCAAAGCATATCCATTTAGAGGGTGACATGGATGTGGATTTTCACTCCTGTCCCATCCCACTCCTACAAAAATACTTCTGTCCTGGCCCAATTCCATCATAGAATTAAATAAATAAATCCTGAGTGAGTGAGTTGCACCTTGTGACATGCAGGCCAGTTCGTTGAGAAAAGCATGTGAATGTCAGAACCGATCTTTAGACAGTTTATTTAATATTTCAGGTGTGGGTTCCACATGTTTACACATCTGCTGCACAGAATTTGCTAACATAAGCTCGGAGCAATAAATATTAAAAATGCAGTTCTAAAGCTTTTCTGTGGAGTTAAACAAGTCTTTTAAATCTTGTGTTTGAAGCACCTACAGTTTGCAAAGGGAAAATCGACCCAAAGCTAGAGAATGTTGCTTGTGAATACCACTAATGAAAAACTGGCAGAAAGGCAGCATTTGTAATGATCAGATGCTCATATTATACTATCATAAACAGTATATTACTGGACGAAGCCACCCCGTTGATTTGAAAGGAGAGCAGTGAAGCCAGTTTTGGACCAATGAAATACCTCTACAGGGCTACTTCCTGTTGGCACCAGCGTCTACTGCGCATGATCGCGTAGCATAACCGTGGTTTGATGACGTAGAACAGCGGCAGAAACACCGTAATTCTGGTAGCTGCATAGCTGCGCCAACAAAAAGTTTCATGCCTCCGAGTGTTTATCTAACTCGGATCGTCATTGTTTAATCAGCCCACCTACTAGGCTCACCTGTCAAACACCAACGCAGCGTCACTGATGGTCTTTTTAGATTCGCTGAGAGTTTATAATCCAAGCAATATGGTTATATCTGTCATGTGCAACGGGATGTCACAGGCTTTTGCCGTAATTTTTGGGCCTACATGAAACCGTCCATGCAGGTTTTGGTCTTGCTTCACTGTTTCAACTGTGGCTTACCGCCTTGTGTACAATAGATACACTCACTTGGGACAGATAACACTGTGTGGCAACAAGCAGTTTGGGCCTTCACCTGTTGCTGATAACAAAAATATTGTCAGCAGCCTTCAGTCTACAGTGAATTATTTGCCATCTGTCCAGGGAACTCCAAGCAGGGGCTGCGTTGTAAAGCCTGTAAGCTGGCAGCTCACCTCTGGTGCTCGTCGGAGCTCTCCCAGCAGCCCTGCAATGGCAAGGTAAGAACACAACAATCATAAGTCTCACTACTAAACACTAGGCACCTTTTCTGAAGCTAACAGTTACACTTTTCTGCCTACATAAAATACATAGTAACACAAAGTTTCTCTTCAAGTGTCTGGTAGAGAGATGACACCCAGGGATATGTGGTCATCTGGTATTAACATGGGTGTGAAACTCTGGGATGCTCTTCCAAAATCTCATTTAAAGTAGCTAGATTTCCCACCTGGCCAGTGAGACACAGGGAAATATGTGTAATAAACAAAACAAAATTATATTGTTTTCAGTCTTAATATTTTACTCATAACAGTTAACTTCAAATGCATCTTGACTGAACATTTTTTTAACCTTTTTCTATTTTCTCTACTACCTTATTTAAAAAGTGACACATTTTTACTATTCCCTAAAGCTTTATTATTGTAGTTTCATAGTATTTTCTCATTTCACATGTCACTTGTCCCTGACTTGTGAAAGTAAACATTGCTACCCATGAAAGGACAAAACACATTAGCATAAAATGCTTAATTACTGGTGAGGATGGCTTTGAATTAATTAATAATATTCCCGTATTGCTTTGTTCCATTTCTGCAGTTATCTCCCAGAAGTCCAGCTTACCATGGGCAAAAATGTTTCTTACATTGTTAATTCCATTTTTATGTTTTGAGTATTTGTTTGTAAAATTGACTGGAAAAGCACAAGTACTCTGTAGGCCAGAGACTAACCCAGAATGCATTGTGTCAGCAGAATTCAACAGCATCTGGATGCAGTAATTGTCTCTCTAAGTCAGCTGGCGTAGCCTTTAGTCCTGCTAATATGCTTAGCCTCAAAGCCCCCGTCTTGTTAAAAGAGGATAAAGCCCTTTTCAAACCAGCAGGGACAAAAAAGGTAGAGGTTATAAATAGAATGTGGATTGACCATGGCTTTGCAAAGCAGACTAACATACTGGGAAACATGTGAAAGGGTAGCAGCAGGATAAAACTGCCATAAGATGAACAAAAACTGAAGAGGATGATACTGATGAAGTTCAGTGGCCGGGTCCCAACATTTTTTCACTCAGCCTTTTTGTCCTTTCTCCCTGCATGTGCTGCTCTTCTCACATAACACCATCCTGTTTTCCTCTCTCTTGTCTAGATGCTACATTTATTTCCTTCCCTCTCAACTCTGTTGGAAAATCAATATCTCCCTGTACCAGCTGGTCTGGCTAATTCAGTGTGAAATTCAGTGTTTTTGAGGCGCACACAATCCCTCGAGGATATGACACGTCAGGCTCTCGCCAAGCCTTCGGCAGTGTCCTTTTCGATCATTGCGCACTCATCAAAGCAAGGATTAGGCATTTTACTGAAACTGGATGGAGTTGGAGGTTATTTCATATACAAGTACGTAAGTTCAGGTCCAGGGTTCACTGACAACCTAAGTGCGTCATCCAAACCTGGTTTGTGCGATAGCTTGTGAAAATGTATTGTATATTGTATTTTTTTGTTTTTGGTCTTCATGTATGCAGGAAAAACTGAATGTAGAGCAGATTTTGGGCAACAAGGTGTTGTTGTTGATAAAGAAATGTTGAAATTAGTTGTATTATTAGTAAAATAAATGTGAGGAATGTGATTGGTGGGAAGAACTTGATTTTCTGAGTAGGGAAGCCAGTCAGATGCTTAGGAGGCCTTGAGGGCAGACAGAGCAAGAAGAGCCGGCCATCTTAGTGTGACTTATGAATATATCAGTGAAAGTACTGAATTGAGCTCACACCTTCACAGTGGTGGAAGGTAAACAACTACCCTCAATCAAGTACTGTACTCAAATACCCTTGTCGGGTATTTTTATACTCTCTTATTTTTTTGTGACTTTATACTTTTCAGAGAGAAATATTGCACTTTGTACTCTACTACATTTATGTGTGAGGCTGAGCTACAGTTACTGGTTGCTGCACACACTGCAAAACTTTTTAGTCTAAGTTTTGTTTTCTTAAAATAAAATACTTCCTCTGTGGCGAAAACTTCAGAGAAAGCTTCAGCCGAAGATTCTCACACTTATCTTTAGATAATTCTTGTTAAAAGTATATATATATATATATATATATATATATATATAGACAGACAGAAGTCAGTATTTTTAGAAAAATAGACTCTTACAACTCGTAAGAGTAACTAATTCATAAGTAAGATGGAGATTTTGTTGGAGAAAGTCAATCATCATCATACAAAATGGTTCAAATGAGCTACATCTACATCATTTAAATGCTGCTTACAGTACGTATAAGCCTATAATATACCATGTATTATTGAAAAACTATCATCACTAGGAATTCTGCATACCGAGCACAGTTACTTTTGATATTTAACTTTTACTTAATTTTGAATGGGTGGTATTGTTGCTTTCACTTTATTAAAGGATCTGAATGCTTCTTCCACCACTGGTCATAGCAGTAAAAAAAACAAAACTGAGCAGGCACAACTTGCACAAACTAGTTTATTTTAAGTAGTGTAATTAACAATGAAAAAAAGAATATCGATGACTGCCGTTCCTCTGGCTCGCTCTCAGCCCATTTGCTGAGTGCACCCATATGACCAATTGCTTTGCTCCAGTACTTTGGATTCATGACAACATTTAGCTAATCGATGTTAATCAAACTTAAAGATATATTATAGTTTGATTTAAAGAAATATGCCTGCTGAGCACTGCACAAAAGAATTGCTTCTTCAGGACAGCTTTACACACACACACACACACACATCCAAATTTGTGTACGAGTCTCGTCTGTCCAGTTTTGCCTTCTGTGGATCTCAACTGAGCAAAGTGGGAAATTTCAGCTTGTCTCCCAAGACTGTCCGGTCATGCTCCAGTGAACAAAGCCCATTGCTGATATGTTGGTATGTGATTGTAGGGGTAGAGTTTGGCTACTAGATGTGAAAGGCTGTTGGAAAGGCTGAGTGCAACAACAGGGAAATTGAAGCATGGATCCAAAATGCAGACACTAGCAGGGCTGTATCAGTTTACAGGTTTATTTAACATAAACAGTCACTTACAGAAATGTCCAAATAAAAGACAAGGGTAAAGTCCAACTAATGCAGAGTGATCCAAGAACCGAGGAACAAGCCCGAAATCCAGGGGAAAAAAGGAGCGCAAGGGAGAACACTCAACATTAGACTACAAACATAAAAAAGACTGAACACAACTGAGGGCAATATATACTGAGACACACCACACACACACAAACAGGCAGGGTAATTAGTCACAGGTGAGACACATGAGCAATCAAGGTAAACAGGATACAAAGCTAGACAGTAGTACAGTAGAGCTGCAACGATTGGTCGATTAATCAAATCGTCACTAATTATTTGATAATAACTGCTGCCTCTCTCCTGTACATTTCATTGCTTTGGATTTTGGATTGTTGGTGAATAAGTTTATTAATACAATAATCGGCAGATTGATCAATTTTCAAAGAATATTATTAATTTTTAAAGAATGAATAATATATTTTTGCAGTTATACTCTACACATTTATGCGAGCAGCTGTGTGCTTTCTAAATGGATAACAGCTAGAATTTTTTTTTATTTTATTACATGTATTTGTAATTTTAATTTGTAAGAGATGTTAAGGGGTATTTTAGTCTATATCATAATTTCATCATTAGTTAAGAATAGATATAACAACAACAAAATCACACTGTTTACTTATGTACATGCAGTTATTTCAGTGCAGAGGTGACGTTTGTGTTCTGTGAGCGAGGAGATAAAGAGGAGACTCTGGGCAAATTGTTGTCTGTCAGTCCTGAAAGCAGCTATCATGCTCCCCCAAAAGCTTAAAGCAATGTTCGACTTTTGCATGACTTCTGTATTTTTCAGAAAGTCTACATCTGTCAACACGTGTGTGTGTGTATATGTATAAATATATTCCTTTGCTTTGACTTTCAGACACAAACATAGAAAATGTTCAATGATCTCTCACTTGATACATCATAAGTGTGTATGCATGTGGACTATTTTGTAATTTAAAGTAATAGATTAGAAATATTTCCTAGATTAAAAACTAACAAGTTTAACATGAAGGACATTTTAACAGCAAAATAAGACATTCATTTAATACACTGAATGTAGTTGAACCACTGAACGTACCACAGGACAGAGGATAAAAGAAAATTTTCTCATATGTTGTTTTTAGCATATATCACTTACTGTAAATCAATTGAGAAGAGATCCAGAGATTGAATAAAGCTGATATACTATCTTTATAAACTGCTTCTATTTGGAGGCGACGGAACAGATTCATCACAGCTTCTGTCAAAAGCACGGCTTTGTAATTGTATCTCATAGACCGATGAGTCATGTACTGTAGCTAAATAAAGAAACACAATCAGATATCAAAGTTGTACAGTAACAAATCTGCACCGGTTGATCTCCAGTTTGACAGGGACTTCAATGAGCAGATCATGTGGATACATTTGCTTGAAGGCAGATGAGAATAAAGTTTAGTCATACTCCATTAGGCATACAGCAGTGTTGGGGGACATTTTTTCAGAAGCTCCCTGTTGAAACTAATGGTGAGGGTATTATTGCCACCATCAGTGGGCAATAATAGTTATGCAGGCATAGATCATATTAGCTGATCTAACCTACATGTGATAAGATAGAAAAGTATATCAGTGGTATTTGTTTAGCCCCTTTTTTTCTGTCAAACTGAAAAATACTGACCAACACCTGCTTTTTTATCATCACTCTTCTTCCTCGACACAGCTCGACTCAAAATTGAGCAAAATGTTTAAGATGTCATCCCACAGGAGACACTACTTTCATGCAACTTTTTTGCAGTGTTGGCCGCATTGACATTTTAAGATTGACCTGACAAGTTAAACCCTCACTGTACTTAAATCTTAAATTAGTATACATGCTCAGATATTGTAGCTGAATGACCTTCAACGTGTTGGCTGTGAAAGTATTGAAGATATGTACACAAAGAGGGATCTTGCACTAGCTTTTCCCTGTGCACCTTTGGTGCACTGATTTCTTTTTTTAGTGTGAATGTACATTGTCTATTCCTAGATGTTACGTGTTTGTCTTTGGCACCATGTATCTGCGTCAAGTTGGAGATTTCAGTTGAGCCACAAAACTTAAAGAGCACCAAGACTGATCTCATCTTCAGATACTCTTTCATCGCACATACTGTAGCCCCACCTACCCTGTATAAAACCATGCAGGTATTGTCTTACAGCAAAATACCACATCTGCCCTTTGTCTTTGTTCCGTCTCGAGTAACACTTCTCCTTCCCCTGTCCTTCCTCTCCTGTTTCCTCGTCTCTCTGCCGCTCTGTTAGACAGGAGCTTTCAAAAGAAACTTCAGCTCTCCTCTGCTAAGCACTGATGCGCTGGGTGTGGTCAGAGAGGCTCCTGCTGCCCAGGGTGAGTGATGGAAACACTGGCTGATTTCTCACAGCACCAAACAACTGTAATCTCAGGATGAGTAATCACCATGTCTGTGGCCTTCGGCCCTTGATGCCTGACAGGCCACTGTTGTGTGTGTGTGTGTGTGTTGTGTGTGTGTCATTATAGTGTCAGCTATAATATTGCACATGTGTTGCTGTTTTTTCTGTCTTGTCTGGCTGTGTGTAGAGGCGGATAATGGCATTGTTGACCCTGTGTATGAGGCACTGCGCTATGGGACATCACTGGCTCAGATGAGTCGCTCCAGCTTCAGCAGTATCTCAGAGTCACCGTGTCATGAGGTATAAAAACACATAAAATACACAGACAACACCAGCCGATTATATAAATTCATGTTGCCATAAATCATACCAAAAATATGTTGACTTTGCCCGCTCCAACCCTTTCTTTATTACAGGCAGAAGAACTGCAAGACAAGCTAGAAAACCAGCCAATAGCTGAAGAGGAACACATCCCAGGAAGTAAGTCAAATATTTTAACTATTATATATTATAACTAAATATTTTAAAGTTTTTAACTGATAATCGGATGTTTGTCGACATGGTAACAGTTTGGCAAAAATACTCAAAAGGAATAGTTGAATATTCAAACAAAACAAATGCTTGTTTGCTTTTTTTACCCCGAGAGGTAAATGAGAAGAGGCAATCAGTACAAAACCCAAAGTGCTCACACTAAAAGTGTTAATCTGAAGAACTTTAGAGGTGCAGGTAGGTGTATTTTTAGGTAGGTGGTTTTTGTTACCTTTGTACAGAGTGAGGCTACCTTTGTCCTTGTTTCCAGTGTTTGTGCTAAGGTAACCATTTGCAAACAGACATTAGATGTTATTGAGCTTCTCATCATAGATCGTTTCTCCTATTATTATTGTTGAAAATCAAAGCAGACTGAGGGATCTGGAGCAAGTCTTTGCTTTTGAGTCTAATGGCAGTCCCAAGTACAAAAACCTGATGTTTACCATTCATGTAGAAAGTGTTCTTCTTGTGGTTTGTGTTTGGGGAGTCTTGTAATCACTGTGAGATTGCTGGGCAACCAGCAGACACATTAGGTATACCTAATGTAAGGGAAAAAGGTGATTAAAGACAGACAATTAATGTAAAAGGATGCTTGGTTTAATTTCCAAAGTTATCATAAAACAGGGAAACACAAAGCTGTGATTCCATTCAAGCATTTTTATGAAGTTTATCTAATTAAAAAAGCTGGATGGAGGCAGCAAAATTGAACAAAACATCCACAATATCACTAAAAAGCTTTTACACTCACTGCTTTTGTTTAGAAATAGTTTATGCAACAACTGGAACAAGTGGTGGTCGAATAAATAATGACCTAGCAATTATTACATGACATCATGTCATTGTACAACAACTCTAAACCAGGTTTAAAAATACGAAATTAAGCAGCAAAACCTTTCCCAGAACTGCCAAACACACTGCTGTGCGTTGTTTGCTATTGTATTGTGAAGAGAAAAATGTGATACACCAGACCCAACAATGCAGAAGAGCTGAAGGCCACTATCAGAGCAACCTGGGCTCTCATAACACCTGAACAGTGCCACAGACTGATCGACTCCATGCCACGACGCATTGCTGCAGTAATTCAGACAAAAGGAGCCCCAACTAAGTATTGAGTGCTGTACGTGCTCACACTTTTCATGTTCATACTTTTCAGTTGGCCAACATTTCTAAAAATCCTTTTTTGTATTGGTCTTAAGTAACATTCTAATTTTCGGAGATACTGAATTTGGGATTTTCATTAGTTGTTAGTTGTTTAAATCAACTTTTTGATGATATTCTAATTATGACCAGCACCTGTACAATAAAAGTGTAATTATTTAGAGTAGACCTGGATTAAACATAATATATTTAGAATAGAAGCAGATATGATTAAATATCAATATGTTGTGGAATCTAATGATTATGCAAAATCACGATCAGTGGATCATGTAATGACAAGCCTAGATACAGTACACTGGTGGTGTGGGTGTTCTCTCTACATTGCTTTAACCTCTCTGTCTTCAGTCCCAGGAGAAGGGATTATCTCTGTTTGCACTGCTGCCACTTTACAGCACATGACCTTGGCTTCGGCCTTCCTCCTGTTTGCCGTAAAGTGACAAGACCCTTCTCTGTGTCCCTCCCTTTTTTTTCTTCCTTTCTCATGTTTTACATGTGGCCATTCTTTCTTACACATATTGTCTTTCTTTCCCTTTTTGTTTTCCCTCTCTCTTTGTGTTTATGTGTCTGTCTCTCCAGTGCTCACTCCTCCTGAAAGCGAGAAGGCTGATTCAGAAGACAGGGTCAGCCTCAAGGTGTGTAGTCAGCGTTCCTCTCTTCTTTCTGCTTCTTTTTTCTTGGTGAAAATGTACTCTGTCAACCCTCTTCAAACGCTTCATCCTTTTCTCTCAGTTTCAGACTTCCACCTGAGGAAACTACATATAACTTCTTCATCTCTGTCTCTTTTTTTCTGTTTTTGTCAGACTCCAAAGAGAGTAGAGGTTCACTCCATACACACCTATGTGGCTCTCTACAAGTTTCTGCCTCAAGAGAAGAATGACTTGGAACTACAGTCAGTCTAATTTTTTTTGTATACTGTACTGTGCGTGTACATGAGAGTAATCTGGTGAAAGGGGAGGAAGTGTGTACCTGGCCAAAATATACTAACAGTCACACACCATCTGCCTCGTCAGCGGGATGATTGTAGGGGGTTGCAAGGTTCGGTTTGGGAGGGGAGAGCGTGCTTGGAGACCTGGAAGGACAAACAGCTGCGTTGAGTGTGTGACATTAAAAAAAGTCTTTGTATGTTGGTAGATGCACGAAACAGCTGTGTGGTATGATGCCCACTACTAATCTGGAGGATGTGTCTGCGCAAGAAGACAAGACACATGGCATTTCTTAACATGGACAGAGCTGTCCAGTTTCCTCTGAAATAATTTGCATGGTCACATTTACAAATATAATAGATAAAACACAAAAGTCAGAAAACAGGCATTTGGGGACATCAGCTATGCAGTGATACCTAACCAATGTAGACTAATCATCTATTTTCTATGTAAGACTCAAATTTATAACATGATTTGATATAAAACTGTCACAATGCTTAAAGTATGCCAATGGTAGCCTTGACCATTTGACTCACTTCTTATGACTATAAAATGTTTCTGTTAAAGCAATAGTTTTGGGATATTAATCACTTTTGTGTCAAGAGTTGACACATTGAGAAGACTGACATCGCTCTCGTGTCTGTACACCTGACAGGAGGCAAGAGGCAGCAGCCAGTTAGCTTAGCTTAGCATAAAGACTGGAAGCGGTGGGAAACAGCTAGGCGGGCGCCAGCACAAAACTTTCCATTTAATTATTTTTTGTTGTTGTTGAACAGATTAAACAATCAAGATATATAGTCAGGCTAGCTGTTTCCTCTTGCTTCTATTCTTTCTGGTAAGCTAGCATATTTCCCGAAATGTTACATGGTGTAATTTTCAAATGGTGATTAATATATTAAAAAATGTCTTTTTATCAAGCATTTAATTGCTCACAATTGCTTAATTGTCTTTTTTCCCCTCAGGCCTGGTGACAGAGTTCAAGTTACAGATGACTCCAACGAGGACTGGTGGAAGGTGAGCGATGAGAGAAGTGCTGTCTGACTACTGACCATTTCAAAATTGTCACATTTCTTTCTATTTCCATCTTTCTAATAAAACGGTGTTCACGTAAATAAAATATTATTACTACAGATCTCCTGATTGATACTATAATAACACACACATATAGACTTCAGTTAGACAGTCGTAGGATTAGTTGAAGTTGTTCTATTCAAAGCAGATATGCTCAAAGACCGTAACACTAAAGAGGTGGTGGATGTGCTTGAAGGACAGCAGGTGTGGGTGTTAGCAGAGCTAGTTAGCATGAAGAGGAAGAGGGAGAAAACATAATGCAGTCAGCGTTTTAATGAGGCAGCTGAAGATCTTAACCTTCACCTGCCAAAGGACAGACAGGTATTTACATAAACCATAAGACACACTTTAAGTTACCTAGAGATTTACTTTGCTGCAACCTGTGTCCCAATTTGATTACATGACAAAACAAAAATCATTGTTCTTCTCTGACTGTCCAGTTTATATTCAAATGCTGACAGTGAGGCAACAAAATATGTACTGTAATTTGAACATGAAAATTCATGTAAATAGATATAGAATGGTACAATTATACAAAACACAATACTTTACAGTATTGAGAGTAATTTCCACCCATGTAAAGCACATTCATTTACTGAAAACTGACAATTAAGCCTCCCATCCTGTCATTTTAGTGTAAACATGCCTTTGCTAAATGTCAACATCTGGACATGAGCAAAATGGCTAAGTGAGCACGCCTGTGTGCCAGAGTCTCTGTAGAGAACAGTGGGGCATTAGGGCTCCACAAATACAGATCCTTTGGTCTAGCACTGATGCTGCTAATTAGGGAACAAAAACACTCCTTTTCTTTCAATTCTTGATCATTGTGTTTATTCAAATTCTAGTATGTGACTGTGATTCATATGTGATGCATATTTAGGCATCAGGGTCTAGTAAACAAAGATGAAAACACAAAATGATCTAATTGCTCCGGTAAGGACTGTCAAGGTCTGTAGTGGAAGCTGCCTGTGTGGGTTTGCTGTTTGTGTTGAAACATAAGCGGGCAGATGCAAGAGTTCCTTTTTTTATTTATTCCATAGAATTTAACTCAAACCAAGGGAAGCCAGCACAATAGATTTTTTGTAGTGCACGAAATTTACAATTACACACAGACTTATATGTGTGTGTGTGTGTGTGTGTGTGTTTACCAGGGGAAAAGCAAAGACAAGGTGGGATTATTTCCGGCCAACTTTGTGCAACGGGTCCGTCCTGGCGAGCGGGTGTGGAAGGTCACCGATGGTTTCCAAGGCAACCGAGACAAAGGCCAGATGACCGTGAAAGAGGCCCAGGTGAACACACACATAAAATACACACATTTTTTCTTTCTCTCAAACACACATACCCACAAACACACTGAATAAGTATATGTAAATTCATGCAGAAAACTGCTGAGATTACAGAGGACAGCATGTTATGGCTTCCAGTGCAGCTCACTTTTTGCCTTAGTCTAACTCTCTCACATTACTGAATGTCACTTGCCCCTCCTCCTGCAGATCTGCGTGGGGAAGAACGAGGAGATTGACGGTTTCCTCCGGCTGAGCAGCGGGAAGAAGAGAGGCTTGGTCCCTGTGAAGTATCTGCTAGAAATATGATGGCAGCGCACTTCTCCTTGACCCTCAGTTTGAAAAAGAAGTTCACTATGACGGAGGAATACTCAGGAGTGTTAGCCCAACACCTCACTGACCGGCAACTAACCACCTCCATCCCCTCTGAAAAGTGGCAGCGAATTAGCAGCTTGAGTGGATGTCAGCCCACAACTTTGCTTTTTACTGCAGATTTTAAAGGTTAAGACTTAAAGGAGAGGGTGGGGGCGGGGCTTCTTCAGAGTTCTTTAGAGCTACTTTTCTTGTAGCAAAACTTTTACTTGTTGAAATGTTATACAGACTCACAACCAAAATGTAGCATCATTTTGAAGAGGATAGTGTGCAGGAAGTCTGGCTACCTCACTAGCCATTTCCATCGGCCACCTGTCTGCGAAAAATGGGAGAGGACTACCTTTCTATGATGTCAGGGAGTGCGAAGCGTGAAGGACTATGTGTGCAAACTGTCTTCATTTCACTGTTTGTGTAGAGAAAACAAGACATAAGAGACTGTGAAAGAGTATAGCTGTTTATTGTAGTGGCTTGTGCAAACACTTTTTTGTTAGTTATTTCAAACCCTTAAACAGATCTGGTTTAGTATATTCAATTAAGGGTATAAACCATGATGATCCAGTTTCATGTGTGCAGACTGCTGCTCACTATGTGCACATGTCTGTTGTTGCAATATGGATTTACAATTTGCATATGTGTCTCTCCTGTTCCAATTAGAAAATGATTCAGGTATTACATTGCGTGTATGTAAAAATTTAAAACACAGGCTTCTCTGCTACATCTTGGTCAAATGAAAGTCATAACACACACACACACACACACACACACACACACACACACACACACACACACTGGGGTTTCTGTATTTCATACTGCTCTCCAGTGATTAGATTACAGTACATTTGTGCTCTTCACAGCTCTGATGTGACAAACGCTTTCCGTGCACCTCTGGGAGCTTCTTTCTCAGTATGCCCTTCAATCACATTCTCTTTACACACACTAACGCACATAGATTTTATAGTACACTCTGTTCCATGTAACTCTAAAATCAACCACTAGAATGCACTTCCTGTCATTATATTATCTGCATTGTTTATCCATATGAAATGTCCGTATAATCTTCGCTGTCAAATCTGGTTGAGTACCACGAGTATGGTGTGCTGTCTTGACTTTTCTGATCTACTTGCTTTTCTTGGCATGGAGAAGCAGAGGAAAGAAATACTGTAATTCAGGATGATGGATAAAAAAACCAAACTCAGTGTTATTTGTCAAAAAAGAAAGTGATGAAAACTGTCCAACTTTCAGTCTCTCAGAGTGTCATGTACCAAGCATAAGCTGTCAAAAATTTAATTTTGATGAATGGCTAATGTTCCTCCCAGCACACGTGATCACTTTTAAGTAACTCTGAGGGACTGTTATTGTTGCTGTTACTTAATGTGAGGCAAAATCACTGCACACCATTTGATTTATTGCTCTGTCATTATAAACCATAAGGCAGTGACAAACTGCCTTTGTTTGCGGCAATAACTGTAAATAAAAACATGACAGTATTTGTAAATAGCCTTATAAAGATACCGTATATATTGGCTCTGAATAGCACTCTGACCAAGAGGTTTGCAGCTGTTCAGGAACCAACTAAGGGCATTAACTTCACAGTTATATATTACAGGAGATATTGTTTATTGTCCCACTTATCAGTGTATGCATCCCTTTTGCTCAATTAACATCTAGCCTTGTCAGCACAAATCTTTTCAAATACTATGCACAACAGTTCTAGTCACTCACTTTATTTTATTATTCCAGCATAGCCACACATGTGTCAGTGCATACCTGTGCAAACATTTGAATTTTAACTCCAGCTTTGGGAGTATTGCAGCTTTTACAAAGTGTCCATCTTGGATCGGTCTGCACCATGCTAATCCTAAACATTACCTTCACCTGACTAGAACCAAGATTGGCTCAGGATCAGTATTAACCAGGTGAATTCCCTTTCTCACCTTAAAACACACTACCAGCCTAGTTCTCTGCATGGCTAGCTGTGTCTCACATCTCTCAATAAAGTCAGATGAACTGTAAAATTGTGTGCTCTTTTATTTGAGAAATAATTCATACTTTGTTCTTCAGTTGTGTGCTTTGGTTTCTCTGTCAAAAAGGTTGAGCAGGTTGAAATGAAGGTTTGGTTTTCAAAGAGCTCATGGCATTAAAGGCAATGCATTAAAGCTTTAATTAGTGCTATTAAAAGTCTGGATTAATGAATATTCATTATTGACTAAGACAAAAGTCTCCTCAAAAGTCACTCTAGTGGTTAGCTTGGATGATCATGAAAAGAGCACTTAATTTTCCAAAACTTGCTGCAAAGTTAAAATGGCACCATAATTAATTAAACTGTGAATTACTATAAAGCTGATGTTGAAAGAAGTATTAAAATTTTTACTAAACTTAAGTAAAAGTTGCAGTACCAAACTATAAAAATACTAATACATAATTACAAATACTCTGCATTTAAAAGTTTGCTTAAGTAAAGATACAGAAATACTAACAAAAAGATTTACTTTAAGTAAAAGTACTTCTTAAGCAGAAAACAACTCATATTATGTTATTATATCATGTCACTATTATTAATGGATTAACATGTAAAAAGTACTTTAATGTTGTAGTTGACCGCGGTGGAGCTCATTTCTGTTATTTCATATTGCATCATATTTTAAAAATGTCTATGTTATGTATAACAACTATTGATGTGAAATAATATGGTGGAGTAAAAAGTACAGTATGCCCCTCTGAAATGTAGTGGAATGAAGTATAAAATAGAAATATTCAAGGAAAGTACACATTGTCCTCAAATAGTCAACAGTAGGCGTGCACTTAGTGACTTTCCACATGGGCACACACTAGAAGACTTGAGGCTCACAGTAGTCTACTAACTGGAGTAGCTTGTTTATCTGTGTCCTACTTCCATGCTATTTTTTAACCCTAATCAAGGCTGTCCATCCCTCTCATATG
Organism: Lepomis gibbosus; assembly: GCA_029875015.1. Lineage (NCBI taxonomy): Eukaryota > Metazoa > Chordata > Actinopteri > Centrarchiformes > Centrarchidae > Lepomis > Lepomis gibbosus. Next base: position 976 of record JAPMOB010229414.1, on the reverse strand, counting down.
GTCGAACTATGTTCTATCCAGTCAATCAGACAATGACCCTGACATTAATTAGGAATGCTGTCAACCACACTTCTTCATGAGTGGATGTGACAAATGACAGGAAGATCGGGCGACATATTTCACTGTTTAATCAGTGTGTTGAAGACATTAACCCAGACAGTGACCTCACAGTGAAGGTCATCCCCCCCCCCACAATTTAGTATGTTACCACTCACAAAGCATCTGGCAAAGGTGCGACTAATGGCACAACCACATTTTGTTAACAGAAGCATAGGTACTGGGAAATTTTCAAGGGGAGTCTAAAGCCATGACAGCTCTGTAAGGCAGTACTTTGGCATAGCTGTGTTTGAGCAAAATGCTAACAGCATGCTACTACGCTCACAATGACAATGCTAACATGCTAATATTTGGAAGGTTTGTTTTCCATGTTCAGCAAAGTTTAGCATTCTAACATTTGCTAATTTGCCCCAAAGAACACAAATTTCATTGCATTCCATCCAATAGTTGTTTCATTTTGTTTGATTGATTTATTTATTTTTATTTCAATTTGGACTGACATTGCCATCCATTGAGCCACTAGCGTGTCAAAAAAGAAAACTCATTAAATCGTCTCGTTTTTTATCTTTATCCACTTTTTGCCTTTAAAAGCATATATTTAAAGCTGGAAGTCTCCACTATAACCTCATATTATATGTTATAATTTAATTTTACACCTACATTCATAAGCTATTGAATCCAAACACAAAGCATCTCCCTTCACAGCAACAGAATTATACTGAGATATTTTAGAGTTGACAGTGCAGAGCCTGAGAGGACTTCTTGTTCTTAATGACCATAAATAATATGATTAACTCCCAATAAAATTAATTGGCAGTGGAGGAGCTGCTGGCAGGCCATAGACTAAGCTGGCAAAGAGTGTCTTTGTGTGTGTGTGTGTGTGTGTGTGTGTGTGTGTGTGTGTGTGTGTGTGTGTGTG
>JAPMOB010229412.1:0-16428 GCA_029875015.1 Lepomis gibbosus | reverse complement strand
TATCTATCTATCTATCTATCTATCTATCTATCTATCTATCTATCTATCTATCTATCTATCTATCTATCTATCTATCAATTAAGTAGGCTAACAACTTTTTTTACTGAAATTGAATTAATCTTTAATCTTGTTATTTGTTATTTTGGTTTGTTATGAAGCCAATGAATCCAGCCTGAATGTAGGCCGGCTTGAATGCATACATAGTATAGTAGGCCTACACAGCATATTCAACTGCTTACCTCTTGTTTGACTTTCTTCAATGCTGCCTTTTATTTTGAAAGTACCGAACGGAACTCCCTGTCTCCGTCTTCCGCGCTCCCGCGGTGTTTTGGGAACAGTCGGTATCCCGGTGAGCGCGCGCTTCCCGGACTGTAGCTGCCTGTCATCGTTGGGGCTGACATCACACAGAGGATTTGCTACAATGTCAAACACTCAGAAGCAGCGCGAGCTCATGGCTTCCCCGCGCCACAATGACAAGCACCGCCGTGTCTTCCTGCTCATCCTCTAAATACAGAAGTCCATTCACTTTTTATGGGTTTATTCCATGTTCCCGGGCAGGATGCGTTTGAGGTAAGATGGGTTACTGTGTCCTGTTTTTTTTATCGCGTGGATTTAAGAGTTGTCTCCGTTTTTCCGTACATGATGTCAGTATGAAAATAACTGTACTTGTTTGAGTATCATTAGAAAACATAAACTGTCAGTGTTGACAGCATCTTTACCCTTCGTGTCGTTATCTGAAAAGTTGTCCGGCTCTAACATTGACTGTCGTAGGTTATTACGTAATGGGAGTGCGGACACTACTGAGCAGATGTTACTGTGTGGTGAAGTGATGACAAATCTCTGACAGCACGACCCCACTGCTTGCGTAAAGACAGCATCTTCTGTACACCACTGAGATACCCAAGATTTCTAAAAAAAAAAAAAAAATTACAATAAATGTAAGTTATGTAAGCCATTAATAATATCCCAACTGTATGGGAATTATATGAACATTAAGCCTATAGTATCAATTAAATCTTAATTTTTCTTAATATGTGTCTATATGAAAACTATATTTACACACTTTCACTGTAGACCATTTTACTATTATTATTATTTATTATTTGTAAAAAAAAAAAGGGTTAGTAAAAGTCAATATCATAATATTAATTTAAAAAAAAATCTTGTACCAATAATAAAGCCATTACTTTTGTACCCTTCCATTATGAGTGCCTTATTAGAAGGTGTTACCAAATAGAATAAATAAAAACTAATTAAAGTTGATACAATCAATGATTTGCTTCATAGCATAAATTGAGACAAGATCATTTTGTAAAACAAAATATTGATTGATTGTATGATTAGATCATCACAAAAGGCTGGTGTTACACTTTTCTTTACTAAAATGTTTCAAGCATTTGAAGAACAATAAACAAGCCTTCAGAACCTGAAGTCTTTTAACAGAGAAAAAAGCTTCTTCAGAAACCCTCAGTTGATGTTACCAAGCTACTTCCACTGCTGTTTATGTGCCCTGGCAGGTCTATGTGAGCTTGTGAGCAAGGTCAGAGGTCATGCTGCGGAGGGAATCTGACTCCCACGGCCTTTTTTCCTCCGGAGAGACGTCTGACAATGACTGTGGGGTGAGGTCAACTGTTTTTCTGCATATACCGTTTGAATCTGTATATGACACAAACGTAGGCTGGGAATCACATTTTGTGGCCTGTAATTGACACAAAGTTACAGTTTAACATTAATCTAATGATGGATATGCAGCTGAAACATCTGGTGGACTGGTATTATACCACCATGTCTGTGATGATATCTCTGATGTTATTTACTTCTTTGACTGAATCACATGGATTTATCAGCCGTCGCAACTCAAATGTCTGGCAGTGCCAGTTAACCATCCTCCACTTTTGAGCAGTTTGAAATGTGAGTAGGTAGAAAAGGTGAAAAGCCAGAAATCTCATCACCGAGCCACTGACAGGGACCAATGAAATGAAGACTTGAGCTCATGATATCTTCATGTTCATTCCACTTGATGCTGTTGTACATTATATAACTTGTGTGTCCTTTAAAGCGTCACTCTGTTCCTTTAACTCACTTTGCTAATATGCTGCTGGCGGAAGATAAAAGGGATGAGAGGTTTCGCACAAGTCAACAGATCACAGTTGTTTATCCTCTCTGTCTTTGTCTCTGTCTCAGATGGGGGCGAGTTGTGGAGAGGTAGATGTAGTGTGTCTGTGCGAGGCCGGTCCCTGTACACTTTATTCAGAAGCACACACGCCTACGCCGGTGAGTGCTCAGGCTTCCCACTTAAGTGTCTGTGGCCATAGAGTGTTCCTTCATCTGCAATAGTGCGCTAAATGCACGCCTTTAACTCGCTGCTGACCTCGCTATACCTCTGCTGCTGTCTGTGTTTTTTACTGTTTAAAGGAGCTGTCCACGGCGTTATATTTCTTAAAAAATCAACAATTTAATTATTCTAATGACGTCTCTGCTCTCTCCTCTTTACTTTCTGCTCTCAGGACTCACGGCTCTGTGAACACTGTGGTAAAAACAGAGTAATGATAACCAGGTACTCTGAGGGATACGGCACAGAGGTAATATGCGACATACATTATGTGTGTGTTTCTTCACGACAGGCCTGAGAAATGTTTGGACACTGATGTTTTCTTTTCCCTTGTTAGTCAAAAAGCATCTGGAAGAGTAATTTCAGAGGACACAATAGTGTACATGCAAGCCATATTACTACTTGAAATAGAACTGGGAGTAGACCATTTTCCACTGTTTTATTTAAAAGAAGACACTTATTTTGAAAGTTAGATGAGTACATCGATACCACTCTTGTAACGGTTTGTGAAATCTGAAGCGACAACCAGTAGACGGTTAGCTTGGCTTAGCATAAGGTTAGCCAAGAAAGAGCACATAAGCCTTCGTAAACCACAACATGTTGTTTTTGCACTTTGGTTTAAATACCGATAAAACATAGAAGATATTAAGTGTTAATTTGTGGCATTTAGAGGTGTTAATAGGACGATTTATTTTTAACCTGATGACAAAGGCAGGCTAGCTCTTTCCCCTTGTTTCCCCTCTTTGTGGTAAGCTAAGCTAAATCCAGACCGATACGGGATTTTTATGTCCAATACCGATTTTGATATTTAAGGATTTTAAAATCCGATATGTCGATAAATCTGCCAGCATTTTTTTCTCTTTATTTGGGGTGGCATTAGCTCAGTCTGTCAGGACTTTGCTTGGAAACCGGGGGGTCTCCAGAATGAGTCCAGCACGAACCAATACTTAAGGTGTCTACTGAGCAAGGCACTGAACCCCGGAACGCTCCTCGGGCGGCGTAGGATGGCAGCCCACTGCTCCTAAATAGGATGGGTTAAATCAGAGAACTAATGTCCCCTTCCCGCTTCCCAATATAGTACTACTACTAAAAATAATAATAATACCATATGTCATCTCTCGTGTCATTCCTATCATAATAATGATAAACACAACTCTCCTACATAGGCAGATATATATATGGTCATGCAGTACTTACTTACTTTCTACATCTGGTTTACCACCAGCACTCTGTTAATTCTGTTCAGTGCTACGAGAAACTATTTCCTAACCACCATCTGGCTCTAAACAATGCTATGATACAGTGACCCAGAGGAAACGCTGCCCTTGAGTTGATACTAAATGACTGTCTACAACGACGACCTGCAACTTTGACATTTCACACTAACGTTTCACATGTGAAACCCGAGCCCACTTAGATAACTTTGTTAGGCAGGAAGCCTTGTTAGACACTTGTTCAGCTCATGTTTATTCACAAGTCCCCTCTGGTTTAATCATTTCTGACATGCTGTTTAGAATATATCAAACACTATAGTTTAATCACTCAATAATGTTAGCGCTCCTCCACTGAAAAACATGACATTAGCTTTGTGGCTGATTTAGCAGCATCACCTGCTTATTTAGAAGAAATAAATTAGAGGCAAATGAGAGGACCGGTCACTCGAACTGCCACACTGTTTCAGAAGTAAATCAACAATCACGTCTGTCAGCTGCGAAACCTAGTGTAACATTAAACACACTGCCGTGAGCCTGGGGAGGGCAGTGAAAAATGGGAGCTACTCTTCGTAGCTCTGGTAGACTCAGGTCAGCTGATGTTTTGCTCTGTGGTACTGTCCTGTTGTTAACAGAGGAGCTGCAGCACGCCTTCTGGTAACTATGCAACACTCATGACGTGAGGGATCTGACTGTTTCTTTTTAAATAGTCGTATATCAGCTGTTGCTGATGCAGATATATCTGCAAGTCGATCAGCCGATAATATCTGTAAAATGATGATCGGTCGGGCTCTAATATAAATTACAGTAATAAGTAATAATATCAGCATAGCTAGGCATAATTTCTTCAATAAAATATAATGATTTACATATATACAGTATACTGGATACATATATGTATGAATGTATAAATGATGTAGGGTTTTAGTACTAAAGTATCCACTACCAAAATGATACCTTTTTCAGTATGTATTTTAAGGAAAATAAATATCTTACATTCCCAAGAAAACCTGGACCTGGTGTGGCAGAGAGCGAAGCAGCTGGCAGGCAGCACAGCAGTGGAGTGAACTTTAGCACAGGGAAAAGTCCAAAAACGCAAAGAAACATTGCAACTATAGGAGAGCACGCCTGTGGTGTAATTACCAAACAGGCAAACTGGACGACCTGGCGAAGACTGGAGTGATGTAATGCAGAATCTTGATTAGTGACATGAGTCACAGGTGTGCAGGAGGCGGGCAGCAGTGGAGCAGGAACAGAACGCCATCCCCTGACTGACACACACACACAAGCACAGAGAGACACGGACAGGGAAAAGTGAAAGTGGACCATGACAAAACATGTTTACTATTTTGTTGATTTAAGCCTAACTTCTATATTTTAAATATAATCTAAACACAAGCAGTCATTGGACTGTGCTTAAATAAAATAGGGTATATTGGCAAAAGAATGATTTCAATCACTAAATTGATTAATAAAGTGAACAAGACTTTAATCAAATATTTTTCAAGATTCAGATCAACAGACCCATTCTGTTTCGAAAAGTATTAAGGTTCATTAAACATCGCTCTCTGTTGCTGATTATGATGATTTATAAGTGTATTTTTATGTTGAGGGACAGTACTTCACCAATTAGTTATCAGTCTTTGTTTTTGATTGTAAACTGCTAAGTAAAATCACGAAATAGGAAGCAACCACCAGATTAGGTGTCTCTGAGCTCATTAGTCATGTGTGACGTGTGAGCTGATTCATGCATAATAGTGATGGTGGTAATAAAGTGTGACGCATGTGAACACTCACACAGACAAATACCATCATCACCAAGTGTCGTTTTTGGTTTAGAAATAGTGACAGTCGGTGATGATTCACCGGGGCTTGTTGTTGTTTCATTCAACAACTACAAAATAAAAGCCCCTGTAGAGTAGATGTGGAGATGTTTATAAAAGGCTTTTTCAAATACATACTTTTTTAACAGCTTCTAACATGTATATTTTATTGGATTTTTTAAAATACTGTTATTATTTCATTAATTTAATATGTTTCATTCCTCTGCAGGAAGAGTGTGTATTGTCTGACCCTCAGGGAGAGAGTGACGCAGATGCTGATATAGAGGATACAGATTGCAGGTTTGATGTGCACTAACCCTCACAAACACGCGCATGTTCACATCTCTTTGTGTGTAGTTTTTCTCCTGTAGTTGTTTCACATTGTGCCTTTAACATGATTGGTTCAGACTCCAGGAGCCTGGTTCTCTACAGCGAATCAGCTCGCGGAGACGTAAGCGCCCGAGGGTAGCGCGGCAAGACACCACCGAGAGTGAGGACGATGGTGGGCGGAGCCACAGATCGCATCGCTGGAACCTCAGGCTCAGTCCTGACAGAGCGCATAGCAGGACCATACTGGAGGTAAAAGACACAACAATGTAAAATTTATTAGTATAATTTCATTACGTCTGCCCACCAAAGCACCTCAACAACACAACACAGAGGCTTGAGATGAGAGGTGTTGTTCATTATAGCTGTACTGTAGTATAGCTTTGAAGTAGGGCTGCAACAGAGACAATGTCCTCTTCTTGCTAATTGAGATCCTAAAGATTTCCTCTGTTTGGTAAATTAAATTCTGGTTTTGAGTTGGTTGAAGGGATACAGTAATGTAGGAAACGAAACCAAATAGTCAGTGACTATAGACTATAATAACAAAAAAGGAAACTTCACTAGCTGTATTTGTATTATTTTCACTTTTTTTAACAAAAAGTCCCTTCAATAAATAATCTTATGTAATGATAACTTACAGTTCATCTTTAGTAAATTACATTTGTTAACTATGGGTGTGACGAGATCTTGCAAGATTAAAATATGACCATATTTCTTGTCAGGTATTTTGCATTACATGATTTTTACTTGTCGTTTATATATTTTTCTATTTATGTATTTTATATACATTTTTAAATGTAAATAACTACTGTGTCTTTGAGTGTCCTGAAAAGCGATATAGAAATAAAATGTATTATTATTATTAATAATATTAATATTAACATCAGCATACACCCTGATAGTAATCAACTGAACCACACCACTCGTGCTGTGAGTCTGGACAGCTGTGACGAGCGGTAATGTAGTTGGTAGAGATTTGCAACATAAACATCAAAAAACTGAGTTGCAGCCTTGCTCTTGGGACGGTAAGCTGCACTTTATGATCTGCTTAAGTTAATGTGTGTGGATTTGTGGTGAGATTTCTGCCTGAAGTGTTTCAGTTACTTTTGGTTTCACGTGCAACATGCAGTCCCAAACTGCGTCGGTCAAACGGTCTGAAGGGGATGACGTTACTACCAGCGGATCAATAACATAATGCACTGCAGAGTGTAGAGCAGGCTGACCTCATTAAATGATGACGTTAGTCTGGTAATATTCTGTTTTTCTCTGGACGTGTCAGAGAACACAGATATGTGGCCATGAGCAGAAAAGCTGCTGAAACACTGGAGCTATTAAAGTCCATGAGTTTATAACTGAATTAAAATTAAATAAATTATTATTGAGGTGAAAAGGTGCAGCAATCACATTTAAATAGATTACTGCCCCAAATAAAGTGGAGGTAAGAATAAATCAACACTCAGCAGGGATGATATTTAATAAGTTGATCTACAGGAGAAACACATGAATGAATGATTGAGACCTCCACTGAATTATATTCTGTGACATTAAGGCTACAGAATTGTCACCTGCCATCTGAATTTTGTGTTTCTCTTTACATAAGTAAAAACATTTTCACCATAAACGGGTGCAGAAAAGTTCATCAGAATGCAGGAATTAAAGTGTTTAATGATGTTTTTAAATTTAATTCAACACAAAAGATTTCTTAAAAATAGTGTTAAAATCTTGTCTCATCCTTGTGAACCAAATCTTGAGTCTCGTCTCGTCTTGTGGGTTAAGTGTCTCGTCATACCGCTGTTGTTACCTGAACTTGATAAACTTTGTTGTCTGGCTTAGTATCTGGGTGGCTTAGCTGTAGTTTAGAATAGGTTAAGTTACATGAACCCATTCTCACTCCCAAGTCATCACATATATGCATGGTTAAGACCCTGTGATATTTTACAACAAAGTCTGAGTAAGGAGGTGGCTGGAGCGGACAGGTGGGCCAGAAACCAGACTTTTGGTCCGGAGACCAGTGTTTGTTCCCCGTTTGAAACAAAAAGTCAAAGCTAAATGTTTTTATTTACAGTATGTAATGTAACATAAGTTATGTAAGTTATGCAAGTAACGTTACTTGACTTAAGTTAAGTCACATACAGTTGTGCTCATACGTTTATTTTGGCATTGATTTTGAAAATATGACTCTTCTTGCAAAATGACTGCCTTTTATTTAAGGATAGTTATCATATGAAGACGTCTCTTTTTACATAGATGTTTGGCTGCTTTTCAAACAACAATAATCACAAAAATAACCCAAATGGCTCTGATCAAAATGTTACATACATTTTTTTTACATTTTTCCCTTGAAAAGTTTGGCCTTGTTACAGATACACAAAGTGACACACACGGGTGAAAATGGCAATTAAAGGTTAATTTCCCACATGTGGCTTTGTAAATTGCAATTAGTGTCTGTTTATTAATAATCAGTGAGTTTGTTAGCTCTCACATGGGGGCTAGATACTGAGCCATGGGGGGCAGAAAAGAACTGACAGAAGACCTACATAACAAGGTACTGGAACTTCTTAAGGATGGAAAAGGATATAAAAGGTTTTCCAAAGACAAATACCAGTCAGTACTGTTCAATCACTTATTAAGAACTGGAGAATTCTTGGATCTCTCAATACCAAGCCATGGTCAGGAAAACAGAGAAAGATTTCAGCTACAACTGCGAGAAGAATTGTTCGGGATAAAAGACTGCACGTTAATGCTAAAGGTGGCTATACACAGTATTAAGAACTAAGGGTATGCAGACTTTTGAACAGGGGTCGGTTCATTTTTTTCTCTGTTGCCATGTTTTGTTTTATGATTGTGCCATTCTGTTGATGACCTACAGTTGAATGTGAATCCCATGAGAAATAAAATACATGTATTTCGCCTGCTCACTCATGTTTTCCTTACACATGGTAGATTAACAATTCTCCAAGGGTTTGCAAACTTTTGAGCACACTGTAAGTTATTTTAAGCTAAACCATGACCTTTTTCCAAACCTAACTAAATTGCGACGTTTCACAAAGTTAACTATTAGATTTTTTTTTAAATTTAACTGAACGTTGCATAATTTGCTAACTTGACCAAACGTTGTATACTTTTTGTCGCTAACTTGACCGCGGAGCCCTAAACGTCGGAAAACAGCGGTAAAGGGGTACCCAGGGCCTTTAAATGCGACACCAATGCAAGCATCCATATTTGATGAGTTGGGAGTGAGAATATGTTTACTAAACCAAATTTGCACAGGTTCAGCTGGACCACAGCTAAACATCTGTTAAACCAGATGTGTTCAGATATAACCTCATCAATTCTGGGGGGGATTCAGAGATACAAATGCTAATTAGCGCTCAATCTCCATTATTATCAGACAATGGAGAAAGAAAATTAGCTAAGGCAGCTAAGGAAAAACTTAAGATTTAGCAGTGGTACAATATGCAGTTTGTTTGCATGTGTAAATGTACGTTATGTAGAAAAATATGTTCAGAAAATAACAACTCAGTCGTCTCATCTATTTCTTCTTTGTCTTCCAGGAGAGCGTATCACAGGTCAGGCCACTGGTCATCTGCCGGCCAAATGTTGAAAAGCAAAAGAGTCCAGGCGAACTGCCCCGAGGCTCCAGACGTCTGATGTCACTGTGGCCATCATCCCTCTCTCTCCCTCTCATCCTCCTCCTCTTGCTGCCCCTCTCCCTCTCCCTTGTCATTGTTATTGTGTCTTTCTTTCTACCGTGGGCCAGCGCTTGACCCAGCATTTATGTTTCAAGAGAGTAGTTTCATTCCCAAAAAGTATAAAAAGCTCCACCAACTCCTACAATGTAGTGGATAGCACAAACGGGAAACGCAGACATGGTGCTTAACACAGGATAGTTGATTAACTTGAGATGTTTTAATAGAGCCTCCATATTTTTTTCCCTCCCAGGGTTTACTGAAACACATTTTGGAAGGATTTCAAACATTTTTGGGGACAGTTTGCCTTTTGGTTGCATTAAAACCAGAAGGGCACAGGTTCAAATATCTAGTCTTTCATTCTGCACATTTACATCCAGAATCTGTTCAAGATGAAAACAGCATACAGTCAGTGCTTGCTTTTGCCTCATAGAATCTCACCTTCCGTCTCACTTTCTCACCCCCTCGTTGGTAAAAATAGACCCCTCATCTCGCTCCTTATTCTGAGGAGCCACTGGAGTGATACGTGGGGGAAAGATTTCAGGGCTGCGCAGGTGCACTCAAAGAGGAAAATAACAGGCTCAATAGGAAAATGCGAAAAAGACGATACTGCTGAACTATGCAATTCTTCTGTTCCTACCGCAGCTTCGTAATTGCTGTTAAAGAACTCCTTCCCCGTCTCCTATTTCCTTGGCACTGTTGTCACCTTCTTGGCCCTTTCCCATTTCTCTCTGAGGAATACACTCTATGAATGCAGGGACTTATGATTCTAAAATAGAGCATGACCTATTTTAAAAAGCAATAGCAGGAGAGATTTGATATAGCTGGCATTGCATATGATTTGCAGAACATCTGGTGGTTTAATGAATGGATTACATGTATTATTTTACTTGTTGCAGACAGATTTAAAAACAGGTGGATGTGTCTGCTTCTTCTTCTTCCTGACTGCACTTGTATGTGTATGTTTTTAGTAACATAAGCCAACCTCATAATGAATTGAGCTTTAGTGGAATTTAATTATCTTTAGGCAATTTAAACACTTAAAACAGTCTTACAGTTGAAACATTACTATCATGTTTAATAATATTTAAGTTATGTCTATATTTATGAATTATTATTTAAGGAGAAAAGTGAGTGTGGCAATCAGTCATGCTACTTACTCCAAACTGAAATAATTGGAAAAAGCCATTTTGTCATGGTTTTTCTGTACTGTATCTTTGACGTTATGTTGTGTTTTGTATATTTTTAAAGTTAAGATTCTTTTTTTTTTCACACCACACTGGAGTTGCTTGCTTCCTTGTAGAGAAATGTTTTTGAGTTAAGATCAGGTTGTACTGTACTATGAGCTAATTTGATTCATGTTTAATAACCTTTTCTCTTCCAGCCTGATGTATTGCCTTTGTTAAATCTTAAATTTTATTTCCATTTGTATGTTCACCTCCGTGTTTCATGGGGCCATTTAAGTTCAATAAAACTAGATTGTATTTTGACAGAAAAAAGGGATCATTTTTGTATATAGCTGCAGCATGAAAACAGCATGTTGTTGATGTTGGTTTTATTAGGGGTTATGTACGGCGATATTTCTTAGACAGGCACAGTGACTTTCTGGACATCACTTGTTTTTACACTTCAGTTTTTGTACAGGTTAAATGACTGAGCTTTAGACTGATTTTGTTGCCAGGCTAGCTGCTACCCCGTTTCCAGTCTTTATGCTAAGCTAAGCAAACCAACTGTTAACTGTAGTTTTTTTTTAAATTAATAACATCATACAGACATTAATTAATCATACAGACCTGAGAGTCTTGCATTTCTCAAAACCTTTCCATAAAGTTTTTCTGGAGTGGCTTTCATTTTAGAACAGCAAAATAAAGTATCAGTGAAGACAATGCTTCTTCTTCTCCTGCTACTATTAAAATGAAGAAGATAAAGAGGAATGCAGCTCGGCCTCATGTCCCAACCAACAGTTTTTTTTCTGCTCTTGAGGAACGGGCCTGAGGGGGAGGGTCCCATAACGAGGTTAGCGCTCTTCTCTCCTCCTCTCACTGCGTGCGTCGTCATGGTAACAATCAGGACTGCAGTAGGAAACAGACTTTTCATAAGTAGATTGTGAGCTGCTGCCCAGAGCGAAATGCTCACTGTGGGTGATAATTTGAATACACCAACATCTGCTGTGTTACAAACTCAGGATGTGAACAAACAACAATGCTTTGTAAATGATAATCTTCTGTACTCCAGAACACCTCATGTGGTACTTAGTAGTAATTTACTTTTTACAGATACAGTGGGGCTGGTGTCAGGTTGTCCCTAAAAAAACAAAATAGCCTTATTTGTGCAGATTTGTGGATTTAAAGCAGTTTCCAGGCATTTGAATGCTTACGTTCAGTCTGGAGCAAAATGGTCTACTACACAGTGTTTCAAAATGTAAAATATTTAGCTCAAGTTTTCAATCCATATAAATGCATTCAACTTCTCTTTTTGCGTGGGGTAGAATAATGAACCTGACTCACTTGTCTGCTTGTTTAAACCTCCCTGGGTGTATGTACAGTAAGTATGTGTTTGTGTGCGTGTTATGTCTCACACGTGAATGGCTGTGAAAAGAGCAGAGTCATTGTGTCCTCAGGTAGGAGTGTGTTTTAAAGCGAGGTGTTGCCCACCAGTTTCACTTCCAACTCACCCACGCTCAGTGCTTTAACTTCAAAGCATTTCAATAGAAACTCACCCTGTGTTGATAAAATTAAAAGGCTGTTTAGGAGGCAAGAATTTCTGAAAACTTGATCAATACGCACCTAAAGTTTATAACCTGGTTGCAGACTTGTATCTTAGATATATTTAGTGATAACGGCTATTTCCGTTAGCGTTAACTGCCTTTTAAAGAAAATCTAGGCTCTCTGGTTTTTGGATCTGGACTTGGTGCAATGTGGTGTACATGTGAATAAAAGCAGTGAAATTGCCTCTTTTTGCATTTTCACAAAAACAATAAAGGTTTCACACAGCTTTATAATGGCTTTTCCTAAAATGCTCGTTTCACAACAGTAAGAGGTCCATAATACTGAAGATCAGATGCTCAGCAATGGATGTTAAGTTTCCCTTAACTTTCTTTTGGTTCATAACTTGATATTTGAACTCAACTGCCAAACAAATACAGCCCTCCATATAGTGCTCCCTTAGAAGCTCCACCCCTTGAATTTCAAATCTCAGGTTTCTCCAGCGTTGAAACGCTATCGCCCGTGCCTGATCATATAACTTCCTTCTCTGTTTATATTCTTCAGGCCTTTTCCATTTTGGCTGTTTTTCAGCCATCTCTCCTTCTTCACAGTGCCTAGAGTCCAGCATGTTCAAATGTGCCAGTGTATACAACTATCTGTCTCGCTGCCCCCCTCCCCCCACCACTCCTGTGCATGAGCACTCACGCAACCTGTTGCCCACACCACTTTCTTTATTTCCCATTTACAGAGCCAAGGTTGTGTAGGAAAACATGATTGTTTTTCAGACCACACACAAAAGAAACAGCTAGCAAACTGAGGAAATATTCACTGACTTTAATAAGGAGTGTATTGGATTACAATCACTTACCATCCCTTAACTGCCAAACTAGAAGCAGCAATTCTGAAGGTGATTTCAGTGTCGTCCAGGTGCAGCTGTTGTGTAAGCCTAGTTCACACTATACGATTTTTAGCCCGATTTACCGCTCGGCAACCGTCAGGCTTTGATTGGGAGTAAATCAGCGGTTGATCAGCAGTCGCCAGTCGTTATGTGTGAACTACTCAACGACACATCACAACGACTTCACGACACATTTCTGACACATCGCCGACCTCTGCCAGATATCTAGCATGCCAAATATCTGGAAGAGTTGGCCGACTCGACATCCACATCCATATTCCATATTTTTTGTCTTTATAATTGCTCTTTATAATAAACAACAGCTTTTTTGTCTAGGTTTGTGTCATTTCCCTTTTGACATTTCATTTGTGTTTTCTTGATTAAACATGATTTGGAGACGAGGGTCGGGTGACTCATCCGCTGTCAGCTCGCGTAGTGTGCGACCCCCTGTCACCCATCAGTAACGTAGTGTGAACGCCACAACGACTTCAAGACTCCCGTCACAAGATGGCAAGTTGTGTAGTGTGAACGGTACGCCCATCGGCCAACGCTGAAAGTCGTGTAGTCTGCACGAGCCTTAAAGAAAAAAAACAACATTAATTTGCTAATTTGACCTGTTGAAGAGTAAAAGAGGTACAAAATCTGGTCAACACAAGAAAAGCTGTTTAATAATGATGTAAACTAGGAAGATTTCAATTTACAGTTCACGAAAATATACACATCAAGTAACAAAATGTTATACTAATTAAACTACCAGTTTGAAACTAGACTGTAGTTAAGAACTTATGGGCAATCTGGGCACATGCTCTTGGACAGAGAGGGGCCCTCTGTGATGAAGGTTGTTTTAAAAAATGAAGTCTCATTATGATTGTCTGTTTTGTATGTCAGTTTGATGACTGGCCAGGTAATGATTGGAGAAGGCCAGAATGCATTGTGTAGACTGGCTACTGATAAAGCAGATGGATTACTGTAGTGATTCACGATCCATTTTTGCAAGAACAAGTTGAGATTAAAGCAGTGGAATTAATTTGTAATTGATCCATGGTCAGATAGATTGTATCTGCAGGTGTAACGTTATTGTATGTGGAAATGGAAGCGGTAGCAACCGAAAGCCAAGCTGCCAAGAGAAAGAAAAAAATGGATAAGGAAGAGAAAGAAGGAGGATGTTGAGCTAGCCAATGTTAGCTTGGATCATCTACTCTACCAGCTTTGCACAGCCTCTGTATGTTAAGTTAACTGAGAGAAATGGAAAAAGATAGAGGTGACGCCGGTCAGCAAACAGAACGAGGTAACGGCATCTCAAGCTCAATGGCAGTGGCAGGTACCATCAGCTGCACTTTGGGGATCGATTAGAGCATCCTGGAGGAAATTCTTCTGAAAGGGATTTCAGCCTTCCAGAATCTGGCGGGTAACTATCCAGCATTAGGGAGGAGGAACGAGGCCGGGGGGGAAGACACGCTACTATATTATTATTATTTAGTCACCGGCCACCAGAAAAATATATTGTTTTGCTTGTTGCTATCTGGATTTTGAGCACTTGATCAGCTACTTTACTTATCTGTGAATCAGGAAACCTTGGCTATCATCTGATTGTGTGACCACATAATAAATGTGTTTTGGTGAGTTGCATAGCATGTATTGCGTCATTATGGCGTAATGCTGCTGTAAACCGGTGTGAGACTTAGTTGGTCAAGTGCAGTAAATGTTGGCTTGGCTTTTGGAGTGTGTGAAGTTGCCCAGCTGATTGTTCTTTTGCAAACTGCACTCAGCAGTGTTGTGTTATCACTCCTTGTACTACCATAGAACAAGGACAGAACATATTTATGGTCCCTTGTCATCTACTTGTGACAGGGGAAACTATTTTTCAAGTCAGGTTTACAGTGTGACCCAGCTGTTTGCTTTTGCTGTCAGTACACAAGGCAACAGGTGTAAATTCCTTTGTTTTGTTGCCTTTACTGCCTTCTTCTTTCCATCATGCCTCTCAATCCATGACCCAGATTCCACTGTGTTTGGACATGGAGGACCCTCAAGGCATTTAATACTGATCTCAGTCATATGGTCCAAGACTAAAGACGACTGCCAAGACTACTGCAAATGTATTCGTACGCAGAGTCGGACAGGCAGAGATCCAGATTCCTCCAGGTCTAGATCATTCCCTTGTTGATTACTTGCTTGGGTCAAATATTTACAGTATAAATTTAAGAACTGTAGAACAGATCACTGCAGGAATATACTGCAAAGTGAAATGACATAAAATTGGAAAAATTGCATGGCTGTTAATTTACTGTTAAATACTTTGCATGATATATTAGAAAAAAGCAAACTAAAAATAAGGTAGCAAATTGAGATCAATGGAAAGGGAAAAAACAATACCAACAATAACAAATATGACCTTATATTTTGTGTGTCAGCCCCTCACAGACCTTTCTTAGGTCTCATACTGACACCCAAAACAGTCTAGAATTTCAATTCCCTCGTGATATAGTATGCTGGATATAGAAACTTGTTTGGTTATCTGAAGAATCATGGGCTTGCATGCCACTCTCGGACATTCGCATACAGGAGGGGAGAGAGGCAACAAATAGTCTGTCTGCAGAGGGTAAAAGAGTCAAAGCTACTTGCAGGACTAACAGCAACATCCGGGAGTTTGCAACTGGACATTAATGATTTTTTGTGCATTCTTACTCCAAAACCGTGCAATAAGTAAGTGATTTAAAATCTTTTGGTTTCTAGAGGAGTAAATGTTCTGAAGGATTAAAGGGATTAGTACAGATTGAATTGATACTGGATAGTATGGCAGTAGCTAATCCATGCCACCAGAAGGAGTGGAATGAATGGAAGGAACAGATGGAGGAGAACAGGAGGAGAAGATGGAGGGAGAAGGTGAGACGTTGGGCTAAGGTGGAGGTAAGCGATGAGGAGGAAGATGGGGAGGAAGATGAGGCAGGAGACACGGACAGTGAGGAAGCTGAAGCGAGCAAAGACGAGGAAGAAAATGAAACAGGTGAGAAGGGAGAAGGAGAGGAGGAAGAAGAAATGGGGATGAGGGAAGCTGAGGATTTGGAGGAAGAAGGAGATACGGTTAAGGAGACAAAAAAGGGAGACAGAGAGGTAGTTGAAGCACATGAAAAGGTAGACATGGAGGAAGAAGAGAAAGAGGAAGCAAAGAAGGTGGAGAGGGAGCTTAGAGAGAATGATGAGGTGGATAAGGATGAGGAGAAAGAGGTGAAGAACGTAGAGCAGTGGGTGGAAGACAGAGAGGTGGTTGAAGCACATGAAAAGATAGACATGGAGGAAGAAGAGAAAGACGAAGCAAAGGAGGTGGAGAGGGAGGTTAAGGAGAATGAGGAGGAGGATAACGACGAGGAGAAAGAGGTGAAGAACGTAGAGCAGTGGGTGGAAGACAGAGAGGTGGTTGAAGCACATGAAAAGATAGACATGGA
>JAPMOB010229411.1:0-19612 GCA_029875015.1 Lepomis gibbosus | reverse complement strand
CAAAAATGCTTTATCCGTACCGGATACTCGTTTCAGCCGAGTATCCGGCTCATCCCTACAGCTAACGCTACAGTAGCTTGGACCTGCCGCTATTTGCTTCGTAACGTTAAGTTTAGGGTTACTGTGGTAAAACCAATATTCAAGTGAACACCTTCTCCATCTCTCAGTCGCTGTAACTAACATGCCAGCCCAGAGGAAGAACCTTCCACTTACACTATAGTAAAGTTACTTACTGTGGCCTTATTATTATAAAGCGTGACATAATCTTGTTATAATATTCAGTCCAGCTCACTACCCGTTTCCTTATCATCCAATACATGTAGCTGTGCTGACACTGCTGAGCCTCCGGTGAAAGATACACAGATAGTAAAGATAGTTACTGAAAGCAGCAGGCGAGCTAACGCTGTAGCACGTCGGCTATATGCAGTAAATGTACCGTGATCATGTAACAAGCATCATTAGTCCAACCTGCAACTGATAAAACTATTACTGTAACATTGCAGTAGGGGTTTACCTGAGTTTCCAGTATATTGTGTGTAGCTGTTTCCCTGCCTGTCTATAGCCGCTGTCACTCTCTTTCTCTTCCGGGAGGATTGTGCCGATATGCGGCTCTCTGCGCTGAATGAAAGGTACGGAGCCGGTGTTGTGGACGTTGAAGTAACGGAACCTGAACATGTCTGAGTGAAAAGCCCCAGCCTTCATGCAGGTGTTTCTGCATTTATTGCAGGATTTCTGTATGAAAGCGGTTGTGTTTCGTATTATGCTCGCTCATGAGATCAAGCGAGCACGTGTACGAGCACACGTTTGGCTGCAATCTTAAAGCCGCACCGCTAGTAGCCGCTGAAACTACATAATGCCCCTTTAAGTTATGCTCAATATGAGTTCTGAGGAACAGCTGTTGAACATATTTATTAATGGATACTAGAAAATCTTGTACTTACAAATGTGTTAGGATAATAAGACAGTAAAATCAGAATTAAGATGAAGATTAAGTTTAAAGTGTTCAGTGTTCGTGGTTGTATCGTCCCCTCAGAATGTGCAGTATATGTCTTGTCCTTCTCCACATTTTGCTTTTTGCTGTTGGTTTTTCCAGAAGCTAAACACCCTGATTTTCTGTGTAATTCTATGTTATGGCATGTGAGTTTGAACTGTAAAACCTGCAACTCCAGATCTAACCAATAAGTACTCTCTGGGCTGTTGGGTGGATCTGTGACTGACCTGGGATCACTGTCAACTCTATCACTCTCAATTGGCAGGAATAAAAAGTTAATTTGAGGTCATCGGTTATCTAAGTGGGCTTTTACTTGGACCATTAACCCCCAGTTAATACTTTCTCTTCTCACATCAGACTCTCTCGCTCTGTCTATAGTCTGTCTTTCACTCCTCTGCTCTCAGGCTCTGTATATGTCTTGTGCAGACAAACATATGCAAACACTTGCAACCATTTACATGTGTATCAACTGAAACATAAATTCAGCTCTTTCTCGCTTTCCTCTGTCTGTAACTGTGTACAGATAGTATCTGCTGAAATTCAGCTATACAAGTTACGATAAATGTAATATCAGCACATTCCTTTTGCATGTACTGTATTTGTCAGCACAAATATACAGATTTCTGTAAACCGACAAATCTGTGTCTGCCATTCGTCATGTCCCTCTCATCACACAATGCATCAAATTAAACCTTTTTAACTGATCTACTGATATAAACAATTCCATGTTTTTGTTTTTTTACATGATTAGTTTTACTGAATAAATCCTACCCCTGGTACTTTTCTCACATAGTCATCAATCCCTCACAGTAGGGTGATGAACAGAATGAGCAACATATAGCGTATATCTGAGGAAAGGTCATGTGATCATTGAAATGAACATGGTTTATCTCGCTGGGAGCATGAATATGCTTACTAAAGATCAGAGGTGAGAAATCACATGACTTGGACTCGAGACAGACTCACGTCACAAAGATGATGACTTTAGACTTTGCTCACAAAATCAAAGAAGACTTGCAACTCGAATTTGCCTTTAACAACAATGACTCGTGACTTCACTTGGACTTGAGCCTTTTGACTCAAGCTGACTTGACACTCCGCATGCCCAAATATAAATTATGATTTTTAAAAAAAACTGCAGAGTAATAGTATAAAGACATTTTAAGTTCAGTCCTGGAATTATCCATTCCTAGAGAACTTGAGGTTAAGCATTGGATCCATACTAAGGGGGCTGTTCATATTCAAGGTAGCAGTGTCAAAGTGGAGATGGAGTCAGAACAGCATGATAAAAGATTGGTTTGAAGACGTAGAGACCTCATATCATTCTACTCTAAATCCAATACCCCAAATAATGTTAATTAGGCAGTATTTGCCAACACTGCTAAACCACCACATAGTTGCTTCCATTTCAGCACAGTGCCCACCTCTCAAGCAGACATTACCCTCAGCAGTTATGCAGCGAAACAGGATTCATTACATGTAATTTCCTATCAGTCGGACTTAGGAATTTTGCAGGAATTTTAGAAATATCTCATTACTGTTGTAAGTCAGCCAAGTATTTGTTCTTCACTGTGACCGGTTGCTGAAAGGCAAAGTTTCTGTGTGCTTTGTCTTGGCTGTCCCTTCCCTGCATGACCACTGCCCTATTTATTACACACAATCAGTCAGACTGACGAATCGACTGCCACTGTCACTAGTCTCGCTCTCTCACAAAAGTATCCCTTTATGTTGATTTTGGAATTTAACAATTTTTCTATCCAGGACAACGAGGGCAATGTAAGAGCATTATGTCCATGTATGTAAAAAGATGTTCAGAAGAAGTGACAACTGGGTTAAAAACCATTGTGTGAGTATAATTACAGTGTACCAAGGAACCAATATTTTGGAACAAGAAGAAATGCCACCTCAGTTCATTAAAGCGTGTCTGTAGAAATAACTCGAGTAGTGGTTCGAAACCCTTACATGTCAAGGTTGCACATTACAATAAGCATATGCATAGCAACAGCCATGTCTGTTTTCATCCCTTTCAGATTGAATTAAGTCAAGCTGCTTACACTTTTCATCTTTAAAACCATGAAAACCAACCATTTTTAAAGTAACAATTCTTTACACAATGAGAAAAAAAGATTACTGCTCCTGCATTATGAGTGATCCCAGTACCTAAAAAGCAAATTAAGAAAACAGGCACATGTCAAAAAGGCAGAATTAAAAGTAGGCTCAATGATCATAATAGCAGAACACAGTGCCAAGGGGCAACCAAAAACGCAACTTATATAACATTGTCTGTCAGTTTGATATATCTAATGTCAAAGTCATGGACAATGTTATTAGTCTTGATTAGATTTGGACATCTAAGAGACTGTAAAAACATCAGAGGGTTGTGATCCGTGTAAACCACTGGAGACAATCATCCTGTTCCTACATACACTTCAAACTGTTGCAAGGCCAAAATTAATGCCAAAGGATTTTTTTCTGTATAACAGAGTAATTAAAGTGGTTAAAGTGGTGTAAACTTTTTCAAAAGGAAGCGGACTGGCCTCACCATCCCCTGTTCATCCACCTGGAGCAAGCCAGCACCTGCTCCCACTTATCTGGCTTCCACCTGGAGCACAAATGCCTGATTGAAACCCACAGCTGTTAGAAAAGGAGAAGAGCTCAACATTACAGAGACTTTACATTATCAAAGGCTTACTGATATTCAGATGACCCAACTAATTTTGCGTTTGCCTTCAGCAGTTCAGTCAGAGGAAACACATCTCCCCCACAGTATCCCACTAAAGAGACACTTAAGTTCCTTTTTTGTTGTAGATTGTGGATATTAGGCATTACAACTTAAAAATCTGGTTAATCATGATTGAATCATGAAGTTCTTATCTTTCTTATATAATTCCTTGTGCGATTTAAAGATAGTGGTAAAAATAAAGCTGAAACTAAATGTGGACAGGAGCTGGGAATGGAGTAAAATAATATGTGGTAGGAGATGGCCATTGTGCTCATCTCAGACTCGTACAACTTAAAGGAGACCTATTATGCCTTTTCAGTTTTTATGATTTATCTACAATGTTACAATGTTGGATGTTCATGTTAAACATTGTCAAAGCTTCAAATAATGTGGAAACCTCAGATTTCCTCCTGTTTTGAACTGCTTTTTCTACCTTCCATCTTCCATCTGAAGGATGGGGTACTGCACAAATATATGCACCTCAATCAAATACAATTTTAAATATGTCTATTAAAAAAAAGAAAATCAGTATGTGGCGGTCAGCATTGATAATTAACCAAATTATATGCTAAATATGGGAAACACTGCTTTCACTACCACCCCCCTTAACCTCCAAACAAAGCAGTCTCTCCCAACTTTTTAACTAATATTCATATTCGTAACAGCAGCATGGAGTGTGTTTTTTTACAAAGTATATAGCCTAGGCCTGACCTTTAATGCCACCAGCTGAAATAAAAAAAAATAAAGCAAGTAAATCCTGACTACTGAACAGCTGTTTTTCTGCACATGTATTTATAAGAGCAGTATTCAGCTAATTAACAAGTAAGCTGATCTCCAACAGTGTGCATGCAGGACCACATCTTTCAAAAGTACAAGTGATCTAATAAGCCTAAAAGCAATTTCATGTGAGTGCAACAGCATCTGTATTTAATACGTTTGAAACAAAGGTGCAAAAAAAAAAGTGTTGCAGAGATGGCTGCTGTTATTGTTCCCAGAAGGTGACACAGCCGTAATTAAAGAAGTAGAGAAATTAGAAATATTAGATAATATTATTCTATATCTAATATTTAGAAATCAGATTATTTTATTTATTCGATGAACTATATGAATTGAATTGGTTTTTGAATGGATGAAGCACAATCTGCTGGCATTTCCTCGCCTCAGGGTCATTCCAGCATACTGTAGCTGTTTCTGTTGGGGTTTCCCAAAGCAGTTTTTCTAGGTATGCTGTCCCAAGTACTTAGTGCAATCTTAGGCAGGATGGGCAGGTACACAACTTCCACATTAAAACACACAAAAACCTCATTTAAATACTGCCACCTCCAATGTTTGCACCTGTCATATACGCAATAATTCTTAATTAATCACCCATAACAGATACTACAATTACATGTGCAATATTTTGGAACGCACACTCAATTTAGTACTCTTTATACGGGATGTTAGTAAATCCGGCCCTTAGACATCAATAACAATAGTATAATTGCTCCTGAGTCAGTTGCTGTCTAGCTTTGTTAGCTAGCTTGCCCACCAAATTTCAAGCAGCATTATGCTGCTGATGGTGGACGGTGTGCCATTGACAAGCTGGAACAGGGAAACATTACCAGAGTCAGCAGCCTCTATGGACATAATGTTAGTTTATTTCAGAGGCGAAGAGACCGAAGAGGGAGACAGAGGAAGCTAAGAAGAGAAATTGGCAAGAGCTTCATGAAAAAAAAATGCTGCAAGACAGACGGCGAGCTGGCCTTCTTTTTGTTTACACAGTTGATTAATAATATCTAGTATCTAGTAATGTCCTGTGTCACCGCACTTTCTTGATATCTGGCTGTGTTAGCAAAGTTGTCGACATGCTAGTTTTTGATCTTAATCAATGGAATCATAACAAATGGACATGTCAACATTTACGACACAGTGAATTACGCTCTGAAACAGTAGGTGTGCCAAATCTGACTAAAATACATCCACTGTCAGCCACAGTGGGGAGTGTGTGTGTGTGTGTGTGTGTGTGCGCGCACATAGTGGGAGAAGATACTTTTACTTTTCTCAAATCTGTGCAGGACCTAGGCATTTTGTCCAGCGTCTGCACCAAAATGCAAGGAGAAGCCCAACCAGTGATACTTGACAGCAGTCACTGGGCTGTGAATATCAGTTCTTTAATAACACCAGGATGGAATAAATCACTTTAATCTCCATAAGTTGTATAACAATTGTGTACCTGATTCTGATTCAGGTCAGGCTGTTAAAGATGGTGTGTGTGTCTGTGTGTATTTTTGGTATGAAGGAGAAAGGTGTCATAGGAAATGGAGTACAGGAATACAGTTACATCGCAGACCTCCAGAGTGCTCTCCTCCTCCTCTGACAGTTGTCTACTACTGAGGAGATGCCTAGAAGCAGAACCAGGAGACTTGAACCCAAATGTCAGTTGTGAAACTTACGGGTGTCTCACAGATTGCTATACTTAGGAGACAAATGATTCTTGGGGGGGGTCTTGCACGAGGTTCGTGGTGATGAAGGGTCGCATCAGGGCATATAGCCATGTGCAAAATAAATTTGTTTGCATGTATGAGAGATAAGTCATTCTCTTCTGAGTCAATGATCTGCTAAATATTTTGGAGTGACAAGATTTACTAATTATTTTTGCGCTCTAATGCTGTTCCTGTCATGGTTAAGGCTGAGTGCAGCAACAGAAAAACTTGCACACTTTGCGAGGAGGATGCAGTTCAAAATTAAATGTATTTCAACAAAATAAAAACAGGCTTACATCCAGGCACAAGGCAAAAGTCCAAACACAGGTAAATCCAAACGAACATAATCCAAAGGGTACAGGGAATTGAAGGGACAGTCAATGAGAGAGAGAGAGAGAGAGAGAGAGAGAGAGAGAGAGATGTCCAAGGGGTTATCCATGGCCACTGGACACATTTGAATTGACCCGCAACCATTTTAGAGCAACAAAACTTATGACATAGTGCTGAGCGACACAAGTTAGGGCGATGCTTAGTCCATTTTCAAGCAGCCTGCTCTAATTACAACTAAACAGTACACTAACGAGTTTCATTTGAGGCAGTGTGCCGTAACAGAATCTTGATTCATGTTTGATCAGCACTGCACAGTTTGACGTGACTTTCATAAGCCCTGTGTGTTGCATTGGACAGACCTGCAGATTGGATGCGGAGACATTGTTTCAAACCTTCCACGTATTAGATAAACATTTGTGATTGGCCTGACTGGATCCACTTCTGGCGAAGATTTGTGTGAATAGGAGTGGGGGCAGACGCATCTGCTAGAGCAAATGAAACATGAGCTATGCAGATTCGTCTGGTTCCCAGGCTAAATGCTATAATTAATTGAAATAAATAATGCTTTGTTTGTGGCATTATCCAATGTGGTGATTATGTGGACTTTTGATTTGATTGTTTTGTGACTTCTACTCTCCCCTTGACCCACTGGAACAGCACCCTCTATGTTCTGGGACCTGCTGATTTACAAATTAAGCACTGCAATGCATTTTACTCTTCCAATTGGTGACACAGTAAAATTCAGTCCTTGAAACGTTTTGGGTTGCAACTTTGGAAAAGACTGGTCTGATTGACAAGAAGCTCAACTAACCTGGACCTAACAATGAACCTGACTCGCCTTTAGTCTAGACCAGGGGTGGCCAAACTATTACCCACTACACAATTTTAAATGACCAGTGGTGAATTTTTAAAAAATGAACTTGAACATAGCGTCACACACAACATAACACACATCCACCAATTAGCTCAGTGACCATCTATGGCGGCAAACTCACCAGTGGAAGAGGCGCAGTCCGTCCTGAGTGACAGCTTGTCAGCAGTGCACCAGCCAGACGAGGTAACTCCAGTTTTGTAGAATCATTAAGCTTGTCTGTTAGACACAAGAGGCATCACTTGTTCTTTTTGTTGTCCAACTTTTGAGTATTTCTTGTTTGCTTGCTGGGTTACTGAAAGACATGGGTCCTTTGAGCGTGCATGAAGCATAAAAATCTGCTCCAGGTCATTAGGCGCCCTGTATGGAGAGCTGGATTGTTTGAATCTGTTCCATAAGATGTTTGTGAGAATAAACAGAAGGCACAGTCTCCTTTAGTCAAGATCTTAGAATGAGAAGAGAGCCCAGCACCCTTTAGTATAGTTCTAAGAATGAGAAGGAGGATCTTTAATCTGGTCCTAGTAATACCTGGAAAGCCTAATCTCCTTTAGTCTTTGCCCACTATAGAAATACACAAAACACTCACAATCCCTTTGTCTAAATCTAAAAATGTCAAGAAAGGCTAAAAGCTAAGAGGCTTGGTCGTTTTTCAGTTCTAAAACTAACAGGTAAACACTTGTCCGTACTTTTCTAGCTGTCTTCTACCACCTACTGACAAATTGGTCACTGAATTAATTAGTAACTCTGCATTCCACTGTGCCTTCTTTGAAAGAGGTTCAACCATTACATCCATTACACCACTGATTCATCAGCACTTAGTGCTGCCAAAGGCAAGGGGAGGAGATGAGTCTCTGTAAGACAAAGAAGGAGGTGAAGGAAGCCCAGAAAAAGAGGATACACAGTGAAGGATCTTGGATGGGTGACAGTGAGCGGAAGGGACAGGCAATAAGAGAGGGAGAGAGAGAGAGGAAAGTGGTGGAGGAGAGAAATATCAGGACATGTCACATTGTACCACAGTGTCTTTTATTCCTGATTTGTCACTGCAGTCGCCTGTCCCTGGAGAGGGAAGAGGGGGATGGGGCTGGAGAAAGAGCAAGAGATGCAGGATTTTGAAGAGGGAGAAAGGGGTAGATAGAGAGAGAGAGAGAGTAGGACGTTGTGATGTGAGGCCTGGTGGCTAAGGGTCTCTGGGGACAAGCCTGTGGGCTTTCAGAGACAAACATTAATAATGAAATGCTAATTCCCTCTGTCCTCCTTTCTTTCTCTCCTCCCCACTGTCTCTCTGTCTGTCATTTTCTCTCTGTGTCTCCATGGCCGCCTATATTTCTCTTAATCTCCTCTCTCTCTTACACACACTTTTTTCCTCACCCACTTTCTGTCTTATTCCAAAAACAAGCTCTTTATTTCAGTTCCAGTTATTAACTTCCTCTGCTTTTTGAAATGATTACGCAATGTGTGTAAGTGTGTGTTTGTGCGTGTGTGTGTGTGTTTGTGTGAGTGTGCAGCACCATTTTATACAAATGCAGTTCAAAAGGTCAGTGCTTGGTCAGTCAAATTACAACAAAGAACTGACTCATTGTGCATTCTGAGCTACCAGCTTGTGTGTGTCCAAACAAAGATTTAGTTACAAAAGCTGAGAGAAGCCTGCCATATGGAATGAAACAACTTTTTGACAGGCCAGTGTACATACAATACAGTTGGAAGAATGGTAGAATTAGGAGAAATACAATAGTACTGTAAGTTCATTAGTACATGCTTTTAATCAGGCCAGTAGTGCATTTAACAGCGGCCACAACACACTGTTTGGTTCTGTTTCTTTTGGCAATATTTAACAATCTGGAGCAGTTCACAAAACCTTCACCCAAGAAGCTTATTATCCTTGTGTGTAAGCTGCAAAGGCACCCAGAGTGAATGGGCAAGAAGCCACCGATGGGAGATTGTATTAAAGCTGCTCTGAAGGAGATAATACATTTGGCTACATTTAGTTAACATGTGTTGCTCTTGTTCAAGAAGACCTGTCACCTGTAGAGGATGCAGCCGCCTCCGTAATCAGCTCTTCAGACATCATCAAACACAGTAACATTTATGTCACATTATCATGCACCACAGCTATGTGAGTAAATGGAATGAAAAATATATTCTCCGCCACCAGTTAAGGGACCAATATTGCAGTAATAGGTTACTGCAAAGTTATTACTTTTGTAAGAATTACTAATTTCAAAACAGTAATAATATTATAGGTACTAATCCAAGTAACCCTGCGTTTCTGCATTACCAAAATGCAGCATCTTTGAAGTGAATGCGCAACTGTGTGGCAGGTCAGCTGCACCAGACCTCATGTTCTTCAAGTCAGCTGTTACCTAAAAAGCTAAAGGAAGAATGGACAAGGAGGGAGACAGGCTTACTTTCCACAGCTGTAAGTGTTGCCATTATTGTGTGACAGTCTAAGATGCAAAGAACATTAGCATCCAAAGTAAAGTTTGTGCGACCAGCAAAAAGCTTTCAACCGTGAACAATTCTACATCTGATTTAAGTATCAGCTAAAGTTAGTGACCCAGTAAAAAAGCTACTGCCAGTGATGCATGCACTCGTTTCATATATTGTAAAAACACCAAATATTTTTTTTTGTTTGCACCAGCAGTGTTATGAAATGTTATGTTTTGTAAAGACAAAAAACCAAAACATACTCCTTACTGCTGTTATGAATTGGACAGCTAATTATTTTATTAAGTAATTATATTTAGTTCTTAGTTATTCAGTAAAACCATATGCTATTGTGACATGGCCACTGACAGATGGAGAATTCAAGCCAAAAGTGTGAAACACTGTCACTGTTTCTGCATCACAATCCATTCCAAACCACACATTAAATAAATTTTTACAAACAGTGACAAGAGAAACACCAATTCTCTCAGTGATTATGGATCCTCGCCAAAACTGCCCGCCAACAATAGTATCTGGTCTGCTGCCAGATAGCAGCAAAAAATAAAATAAAAAAATACTTTGATAGTGGTGCTGAAATAGATCTCAGTCAGGACAGCAACAGTTACTCACATAATCACTTCCGCTTTAGTGGTTTTGCCTACAAAATAAAAGTGTGAGAAGCTTGTTTGCTGTAATTCTTTATTTGGAGTTGAACTCAGCTTTTATTTTGAAAATTCTTAATCACAAGAGTCTGTAGCCTGCTTGACACACCTCTGAAAGAGCCGTCAGAAAATGTGATTCCACTGAATGTCCTCTGCCTGGAGATACTGGGGAAATGAAAAAGCGTGCGTAGGTTGATGGATGTGGATCAAACACTGAAACACAAACAGTGCAGCACATGGTGTGATCTGAGAAACATTTGCTGCAGAATCCATTTGTTGAAGAGAGAAAATTTTCCCAAGGTGGGATCAAACACTCAAGTCTTGGGTTACTGACGTAGCTAACCAAACAATATGTTGGTGCAAGTCAACATTATGGCTCATCCACCATCTAATGGTTGAAAATATTGCTCCTGTGCAAAATTTATTTGAAGACCCCTGCTGTATATTATTACTTCTAATAACGTATTCAACCTAGTGATGAGTGTCTGCACTGCCTGAATTCCACCAGACGTAGAACAAGAAGAAGGTAGTGATGAAACGCGTTCTGTAGCGCTGTTTGTCCATTTTCAGCTACTGTAGAAACATGACAGTGCTACGTGGCGACGTCCATGGAAGGGACCCACGGCAAAGGTAATAAAAATATAAAGTTTATTATGTAAGGTGTTTATACACCACTGAAAACATAGTTATGGATCTTATATTGCATTTCTGTCGATAGATTCTCAGAAATATTGACACAGTGAACATTTAAAATGCATGATGAGAGTCACACAGAGCTTGCTTCTGGTTGCCAGTAGGTGGCGGTACAAGTGAAACTTGGAAGTAGATGTGTTCGGAGCAGGTCTGTTATGAAGCACCTAATTTTTGGTATGCCGATTTTGGACGTCACGCCACGGGCACGACATTCCATGAAAACTCACTGTTTTTGATCAACAATGGGTTGCACAGCAAGTCAATTGGATTCATTTTCTAGAAAGAGTTAGTACTGGCCTCTAAATCACCAACAATGGCCATTAAAATTGCAGACTTCCTGTTGGGGTTAGGTGATGGATCAAAAATCAAAAATCATAAATCAAAAATCAAATCAAATCAAAGAGGCTTTTTTTTGTACATCTATATTTGATACATGTGTCACAGAAATTTCATACATGTAGGTAAAATGTGCTGTGGGGGCTGCTTCGATTTAGGTCACTTCCTGTTGCAAGTAGATGGCGCTATAACTATGGGTATACATAGTTATAGGCATACATAAAAGTGTAAAATTCTTCCTGTGTCATGGTGAAGCGTGGAACCTTGTTGTCACGCCACCGCCACGCCATCAACGGAAAACTCACATGGTCAATGTGTTTCCCAGGGTTTTCTGCGACAGTTTTGAAGGTTATATGGCCAACCTGCTAGGAGTAGTACATCATACATATTTCCTATTACCAGCAGGTGGCGCTATGACTTTGAGTGAACATTGTCAGATGGATGTGTTCAAGTACGAAGTGTGTAAATCGCCAAAAATGACCATTAAATTTAAAGACTTCCCGCTGGGTGTCGGGAATTGCTCCATTACATTCCGCAGTGATCATCAACAGATGGGTTGCCACTTATCAGTTCACGCTCAAATACACCTCTGGACTTAAAGGTAACCACTTTAGCATTAATCAAAATTAAAGTGACTCACAAGCATCTCATACAGCTGTCACATGCATATTTTATTAAGTACAGCAAATCCAGAAGAAAGAGCAGTGGCACTGGGCCTGAAAATGCGCAAGGAATAAAACTATTTACATTTTAACAAATACAACTATGTTCTCTTCTTTTGGTTTGCAGTATGTAAGTATTAAACTAAAAAAGCTGCCACTTTTTGAAAGCATTTGCTAAAAGTTTTCTGAAAATTAGCTTGTAACAAGCAATGTTAAATAACAAATAAAAATTCTATGAGAAAGGCTTACTTGCACAATAGGATAACATGAAATGCAATGTAAATATAGAAGAAACAGATCTGCCTTGTCCAAGAAAAGTAACTTTGGCTAAAAAAACAAGCTGCTGATTACTGCATTATATTCAATAATATTTTTATATTCAGAATTGTCACCAGCCACATGAATGTTGTTTCCCTTCATATAAATATAGACTTTTCCACTGTTCATTGATGCAGAAAATGCCTCTAGAATGCAGGAAATTAAGTTTAATTCTCAATATCTGGTTTTGAGTATCTGGTTCTCATGACTCTAATTTTGTGCATTGTTCCTCACACCCTCAATATGAGCCTTTAAATGTCCCCACCACAAAGTGACGCCTTTGATGCTGGGCACCTACATGTTGCAGTGCTGGTGAACAGAGCTGAATGGTTCACAATAAACAAAGACATCCTGTGGCAGCCATCGGTTCATTTTGTAGTTTTTCTCATTTGTGATGTGCTACCAAAATAATATACTAATTTCAATAAAAACAAATGAAGTAGTCCCACCACCAGAAGGCCAACCATACTTCAGGGATTTATTATGCATTTCTTCTGCTTCATTGCATGATTTAGAATAATAACTAATTAAATTAAGTTAAATTATGAAGGCCAATAAAAATAATAATTAAAATTATTAATACAAAGGTGAATAAATAAATAAACAGCTTAAAGGAGATTTAATTTTAATTTTATAATTTAATTAATGCCTACATTTAGTTTGTTTAATGTATTTTGGTGCATTTAATGGGGATGTTTATTGAGCATTTCTGTATTCATTGTCATTTGTGTCAGGATCTCTCCTCCATGCGACACCCACACACACACACACACACACACACACACACACACACAAACAAACATCTGCTGTCCTTTTGTTTATCTTTTTAAATAAATATATTGTCAACCTCTTCTATGTAGTTCTCACCACTGTCCAGCCTCTGTCTCTCCTCTGCCCTGCTGTTACCGAATCAGGAAGTTATGCATTATTATTTTAAATCAGTTATTAATTTAATTCATCAGAATTCCAAATTGATAGTCTAATGGGGGTGACCCACCACAGTCTAGCTGTAAATGTACAGTGTAAGTTACAGCGACTAATGAATAGAGTCTACCCTTTCAGCCCTGCTGGTCTTGGTTGTCTTTTCCAGTTTATCTTCGGACTCCAGCACACCTCAGTCCAAGTGTGGAGTGAAACATTCATTCATACTAACGCACACCCTGGCTCTCTCTGGGTTGGCGTTTGCAATACCATCCAACAAAACTTGCTCACACTGAAATTTATTGCACCATACTGGTTCTGGAGGGTCTCTGACGGCCACATCCTCTTGTATGGCAGCAACAGCGGTGGTAGCCTTGACCTGTCTCTGCTGCATTTCTTCTCCGGCTCCAAGAAATATGGCCAAAACTCTCTCAGAATGTATTTTCGGCAGTAATATCCTCTGCATTCATATTTTGAGATGCCATTTTTGCTGTTGGAAATGTAATCAGATTGCAATGCAAGCGAAGAGAGTGGCATCCAGAGCACGGCTGTCCAGAGGCAGAAGATAAAAATCCAGGTGGTATTACCTGTAGTTATTCCGTGCCACCAACTGCATCCCCGTCATGTCAAATGACCGTGCTGGATGCTTGAAAAACTGACTGGCAAACTCAGCTTTCTCTGTCAATATAGCACACTCAGGAATTTATTGCTTCAATGGACTGCATTTACCGTCAGTGCTAGTTTTACGTACAGAATTTCCCCTTTAAAATAGAGAGTACTTTAAAAGGTAATTTCACACAAAATTCCCCCAGTATAATGGAGGTGAATAGAAAAAAATGAAAAGATTTGTTTCAACCTTCAGTAGAAAATAGATTCCTGTGAAATCTATATACAATGGAACAGTGACAGTGGAAGCCAATTACAAACTGAAAAATGGATGCACATGTAGAAACAAAATCACTTTTCTACAGGAAACCGTGTCACAGACTTGTTATGCATTTTGTTCTTTTGTATTTAATATGTGAAAGCAAGCAGACCACAATACTGCGTCCTGCTGTCTCTCCTAACTGTCCGTCTTATTTGTCATCCTACAATGTGCTTAATGACAGTGATTTTCAGCCAGCATGCCATATCCAGCTGCTTTTGTAAAGGCCTCGCACAAGGGGAGTTTATTTAAATACAAGCTATTCTCATGTAAAAACAGGCGTGTATCCACAAAACGGGTCCACCTTAAGTAGTCTGAAAGATTTCTAACTACAGAACACACACTGTGACTTGAATCAGAGTAACATGTCCTTATACCTAAGCAATAAAACAGTTTTTCCTCACATTTACATGAGCAGCTGGTTAGCATTTAAGTCTTAGCCCACAGAAGAACTCAACCCACAGCAGGAACACAGTCTGACCTAAGTGAATTACCCCCATGCAGCTTTGATGTGTCTGAAAGCTAACATTACAGTAGCTTTTGTTCAACAGAGGAGAAATGGGAGAAGAGAATATGTTGCTTTTTACTTGTTAACATTTTGGCTTCGTCACTGCTTGCTAACATAAGTGTTGTTCTAATACAGTAACAAAAGATGCGAGTGCAAAGATTACACAGTTACGCATACCCTGGTGGCTGAGCCCCCCCTGTCTTTTAATCCTAGTAACGTCCCTGCTGTGCAGCGAACTTCAAGTGTACTTTTTGTTTCATGTCGTCTTTTTGTACCTTTGAAATACCTGGTTGTTAAAGGTGCAGTGATTGTAATGTACTGAAAGACCTCTGTCCTTTGTGCTTGCAAAATATCATGTAATGTTTTTTGTGTACATTAAATGACGCCTAAATGAGCTGAATGTTATTCCTTCATTTAGCACATGCATAATAACATTTCTGGTGATAACATTTCTGTGTGGCAGGCATGAAATACTTGCCTGCCGGTGAAAAACGTTAGCAGATACCTACACATTGATGTGTGTATTATGGAAACTGCCTGAAAGAAACTGAGTCACTGCAGCAGCAGAGTGTACAGTATGCCATAGGTAGCATAAACTAAACTATTTATGATGATTTACCTTATAATGAAATTCATACTTTGAGAAAAACAATCTACAAATGCCTATGGAATGTGTGGCTGCAAGGACAGATAAGCAATATACAAATACATTAAAAGATAATGCAGTGATGTTTTCTCTAAATAACAATGCGCTGTGGTGATCCCTGTATCTGTTTGTATCCCTCAGGTGGGAGGGAAGGACAACCCTGCTGTCGACCCCATAATCCACGGCCTAAAGGGCGTGGTCCATCATGGTGAGTGGCAGTCCTAGTGCAAGAGTTTAGACTCTCTAATTGTATATACATTAACCATGTGTTATCACGTCTATGAAGATTCTCAGTGCTCCAGGTCATAGTTATCCAACGAAGGTTAAAGTCAAGGGCAACTGGACTTGGTTGAAGATACTGGAAGATGTTTCTACACACCATCTGCACAGGGGTCTGGAGCCATCATTGAACAGAGGAGGGGGTCTACGCCACCACTTATCCCCCACTTACAATGCTGTCCTTTCAACTCAACAAACGAAACCTATTGGCCTCAGGTGAAGATACCAACGATGGTCGTTCAGTCTTGGCCTCGGGTCCTAACGACTGTAATGACTGTCGTTACAGCAACCAGGAACACTAACGAACCAGCAGTATCGACAATCCTGGCAAACGACCCCACTGAGGTTAAATACCTTAGTTTCCCTACCAGTCAGTCAGAACTGAAGAAGTTCCTTGGATGAGGGACGAAACGTCTTCCAGTATCTTCATCCAAGTCCGGTTGCCCTTGACTTGGCTTGGACACAGCTCACCCAAGCTTTTAGCTTCTTTTAGCTCATTGTCTTGGTTCTCCAGCTCACACATGTACTGTATGGTTAAGTCCAGCCCTGACCATTGACATTGATCATGCTGGAATGATCACCTTTCACTTTCAGTCACAGAGCTGCTCAGCAAATTTGTCACATGAACAATAATGAAAATACAAACTCAATGGATGTTAGGCAAATTTCTTATCAACTTATAAAATGATGTCAGGTGGGTGCACAGTAACAGAATAGCATGATATAGCCACAGCTTAAAAGGTCGGTTCCATTAAATTCATACTAGAATATATACACTGGACAAATTTACAAAAGCATCACTTTTGTTTTTGCCCCCATTCATCATGAACTCGAAGATCTAAGGCTTTCTCCATGAACACAAAAGCCGTATTTCTCTCAGACATTCTTCACAAATCATAAGCCATCAGCCTTTGGTAGATTGGCCATTTCTACTTGATATTACACATATTGGATGGAAAATGGGGACTTGAGTACCTGATGGGTCTAAAATTCTTTTAACTGTATTCACTGCGACACACACACTGATTTTGTCCAGACAAGCAAGTCTGCAGGAGCAGAACTAGAAAGACTTAACTCACAGCGTCCACCTCATTTACTGTGTCAGAAAATGCTGCTGTTGGCCAATCGGGTTCCAGTATTGTGAGAACTTCCGATTCAGTCAGTAGTTTAACTAATTCAATTAAATATGCAGCTGCATTTATCTCTAAACTACTGCAGCGGAACAATAATCCTTTCGTGAGCCATGACATTTTTGAAAACTATACGTCTATAAGACTATAAGTCCAGACCCAAGTCCGGATCAGCTTTATACACTGAAAGGGCATAATATTTGAATTGTAAATTTGCTTTGCTAATTTCCTCACTGTACTCAGGAAGGATGTTGAATCATGGTAAATTAGCAATGCTCACTAAGGCCCTTTCACTCTATAGTGGCATTATAGGGAAGGGGGGGGGGGTATCATGATTTTTTTGTGATTGTTACAACACACCTAAGAAAAAGGTAGGCAACATTAAGGTAATGTGAAAGTAAAGTGAAGTCATTAAACAACAACAAAATAAAACAACATTAATCTAATATAAAGAATAAAATAGAATGAAAAGAGAGAAGCATAGATATGTGCCCAGATCAAAAATAGAACGATGCATCAGTACTTTTATGTAGGACAAAAAAATTAAACCATGTTGCTGGTTCATTACAACTTGGGTTTTATTTTCATAGTTTTGGCAGCCATTGTCTGCATCACTTAAAGAAGTCAGGGCCACTTATTTGTGAGAGAAAAAGAAGGCAAACCGAAAAGGATAACCTGTAACAGTCCACTGTCAAATGTGTCTGCAGTTCCACTTCCTTACTGATATTTTAGGTGCACTCAGTTTCAATTTTCCCTTCAAACAGAGTGCTTTGGGTAATCTGGCTTAAAAGATCCCAGCAATTACCTACTGGCGTGTATAAAGTTATATAAGAAAATGTTTCTTTGAATCAAGTTAACAAAAGTATAAGATAACAGGTACATTTATTTAATAGCTACATTTTGGTCCAGTGCCCTTTGTCAGGTTTCATCAGGGCTTGTTGTCCTCATATATTTAATAGCTGATGT
Organism: Lepomis gibbosus; assembly: GCA_029875015.1. Classification (NCBI taxonomy): domain Eukaryota; kingdom Metazoa; phylum Chordata; class Actinopteri; order Centrarchiformes; family Centrarchidae; genus Lepomis; species Lepomis gibbosus. Next base: position 1,763 of record JAPMOB010229411.1, on the reverse strand, counting down.
TAGTAAGTCCAGTGTTGTCATGAGTCACAGAAATGGTAGACAAAACTATACCAAGGAGAAAAAAAAGGCCAGTCATCTGCTGCCAAAAATGACAGTCTGAGCAGCTTTATCAATCTCTTCATCTCGACTGGTGACCACCCCCTGCAGGAGGCCAGGTCCACAACATGGGCAGGACTTTGGAGGAAGTAAATCTACACAGTACATGATACATTTGTACTCTGCACCATATAATAGAAAGATGCAAACAAAGCTCAAGTGTAAGTGTAAGACTTTATCCACAGGGTACTCTTTGATTGTACTCCTGATCAAAAAGTCTTAGCCTTTGCATCATTTAGTGCCTCACATGCCATATACTCACAAAAGTAATCAGGATTTGGGGGAGATTCAGTACAAGAGTATTCATTGTTTTTTGTTAGCACTGTATGCCCTCAGTCAAACGCAACTGTCTCCTGCACGCAGCCCTGATGTGCATCCCAGCCATGATCAAAACATTTATCCTAAAGCAATGTTCTGTCTGTCCCTCTCAAAGGGCCCCGCTCGGCTTGCAACAGCAGAGCAGTTTCAGAGTGAATTTTGAGAGCTTCGGCGTACACAAATAAAACTTTGATAAAACCTCACCACATGATACTTGCCCTTTATCTCCTGCTCAGTTGTCTTGGAAAAACTACTCTGTCTCCATAATTCATCTAACACAAAGACCTCTCAAGTTCAATCAAGGCCACGCTCCCATCTTTCCCACTGGTGGTTGGCTAATTTTCTCTGTCTCTACCAGTGGTACAGGGGGGTGGTTAAATTTTTCACAGCGCTCTTGTCTTGTTGTCGGGCTCGTCCGGCGGACACTGCAGGTCTACCTCCTCAGTCTTTACACCTCACGCCTTGTTGAACGTTACATGAAAGCTCTCTGGAACAAATGCGGTCTGACTAGCCAGTGAATGGCCCCCGCACCATGCCTGTAAAATCAGCTCGGTAAAAAGATTTAAAAGAGCGTGCACGGCGGACTCATGAAAGGGTTCGGTGAAGAAGAGGGGAGCCGGTTGTCTACACAGGGTTTGCAGGGGCTTTGGAGGTAGATGCCAAGACTCATAATGATGTGGTGGGACGGTGGGAAAGATGAGAGGTGGGAACGAGGAGTAGGAGGAATGCTCCCTCATGCTTTCATGCTGTCCATTTTAACGTTGTTTATAGTGGATTCTTTAAATTATCTAGTGATGTCTTCATCACTATTGCAAAATCATCATCCTCATCACAGAGAAAAAGTTCAAACAAACACATCTGGAATACTCAAAAGTACAAAACTGGAGGTGATGTTTGGAGACGCTCGAACATTGGAACACATGATTATGCCTTTAGGAAACTTTTTTTTCCTATAAGGGCAGTTTCCAAAATGCAAAGTGCTTCATAGCAAAACTTGAGCCATCACTGTTGAATATGCAGTCATTTTGAGCTCTGATGTATACATTTGACTGACAAATCTTCCTTTTCCTTGTACTTTACATCTTCCCCTTCCCTTTTTGGCTTTGTGGTAAGGAATGTGAAATCATGACAGCCATCCTCTGATGAACAATAACGTCAAATTTCACTAGTTCTTGAGATATAGAAAGAAAACACACTTGGGAAATAAAGTTAGTTCATCTGGTTCTTGATGAAGAAGATGAGGAGTGTAGGCACATGAGATTCATTCTTTGGAGCACAGAAAGTTTTCTCATCTTATGTAAGCCCTTCCAAAATAGCAGGCCTATCAAGAGTTATCCTGACATTGACAT
>JAPMOB010229408.1:0-13052 GCA_029875015.1 Lepomis gibbosus | reverse complement strand
CAGACTGCGACCGTAACCTAGCAGATGGTCTAAGTTATTACCAGCCCACAACATCATTGTTCCACATCTTACCATCAGGATTGAACGTTGAACGTGTTCTGACGATCTATGCTGCCTTGCTGAAAATGCTTCCATAGCGTAAATCGATAGACTGGACTGTACTCGGCCCTGCTCCGTTTTCCATTGCAGATAGTATCCAGACACAGCGACGCCAAACACAACTGCTGCGACGTAATCTTCAATGCGACACACACACCAGCGATCCACACAGCTCTTAAAATATATACAGTCTACGGTTAAAACGTTTGAATACTCCTCAGAATGCAAAGACAGATAAGCGGTATGAAAACCTTCCAGCTGTGTTTACCTCTGCTGTTGTTGCTGCAGCGGTCTGTGTGACGGCGGGAGCAGAGGGCTCTGTGAGCGGGCGGCTGGCCGGGCTCACACGCTCCTCCCGCGAGTCGGCGCAGGCTTCCCCCGCCGCCACTTGCGGAGCTCCTAAACTCAAGCAGGTACAGGTCCAACTTTTCTACAATGGAAACCCAAACAATGGAATGGAAACCTCAGACTAGCTTGATTTGAGGGCGTGCCTGACCCACCAGCCGCTTGGCGAGCTTTATGACACGTTTGCATTATGATGTCAAGTCAAGGAAGTGAAGGGCTGGACTACAATCGAGCTGTTTTCAAGCGGTTCAGGACAGAGCTTTCTGTGGGAGATGGGAACTCCCTTTGGGCTTTTTCACTTTGCAAACCTGTTACATGCACAAAAAAGATATATAACTCAATAAAGGAGAGGGAAAAGGCCGAAAAGCAGAATACCACCCAAGTACAAGAGTCGATAGAAAAGAGTACAAGTCCCTATGCAGTAGGTATAGACAGCTGCAGTAATTAATATTGAACCACATCTAGTTTGTCAGATATGAGTGAGACAAAAGACTGTGAAATATCCAGTGTAGTGTGCAAGACAGTGAAGGGGTTCTTCTGTCTTTTCTTGTTACCTAGAGAGGACTGTACAATTGCAAGATCACAAAAGGGCACTTGTCAGAAATGGTCTGTACTTTCATAGCACCTTTCTAATCTTTCCGACCGCTCAACGCTAGGGCTGGACAATAAAACAATAACAATAATTATTGCAATATAATTTTTTTCAATAACAATATAACAAATGTTCAGTAAATATTCAATAAGTGTTTGACTTTGTTCTCTTGAATCATAATTAACTTTCACTCAGGAAAAAAATCAGGCTTTAAACTCAAAATAAAGAAAAAATTTATATTTACCATAATACTTATCGATATCGAAAGATATGAAACTTTTTATCGTGATAACATTTTTGGCCATATCGTCCAGCCCTTCTTAAAGTAACATTCACTATGGTCCTGGCTTTTTTCACATGAAAAAAAAAAAGTGTCTACAGAAGTTGAGCTGTTGATGACAGTGCAAAGACAGGAGGAGGAAAAACTTGCCAGACCACATTGCTTATTTGGCGCTGGCCTTCGCTTCACTCATTCAGACACTGTGTGCATGTTATCTGATTTATATTGGGAGGTGCTAGTTTTGTCTTGCCCTATCAGTCAATAGCTAGTGATGTATTCACACTGGAGCAACAGTAAAAACTAAAGACGGTACATTTAATGGGACTTAACAGACAATCTTCCTCCTCATGAGTCACACACACACACACACACACACACACACACACACACACACACACACACACACACACACACACAAATACCCTCTCTCTCTCTCTTTCTTCTCACCCCCTAATGTGGCCTGAGATTACAGAGAGAGCAGCCTAAGCATAGATCCAGGTCCCAGTCGCTTTTCCCTGTTAAAATAAAGTTAAAAGGAAATAATTAAGATGTCTTGCCAGATGCTTGTCATAAACTTAAGTGCAGACCTGAGGAACTTTGTTGTTTAAGCATAGGCTACTTATTAGCAGTGTTAAAATTGTGTGTTTTGACAGTTAAAGTAGTTATGAAGCTCTGGTAATTGGTTGAATGTACTACTTAAATACTACAGCTTAGAACTAATGCCATTCTGAATGTTTTCTGAATGTTAATATATACATTCACAAAAACAGTAGACTATTTCATGTCTTGAAATGCTATTGTCTGACCACAGTGATGTAGTGAATTGCACACATACAACTTAATGCTGGACTGTTGGACATTCAAGCCCTAACATTTACATTTTCATATCCAAAACGACTTACAATTGCTATTTATGTCAGAGGTCACACGCCTCTGGAGCAACTAAGGATTGCTCAAAGATACAATGGTGGATTTTGGTCACAGTGGGGGATTGAACCCGGGTCTCTCACACCAAAGGCATGTGTCTTATCCATTACGCTCACTCATTATCTCACCCACAGCTCTTGCCAAATGAGTTAACACAATGCTGAATACGGCTATCACCTACAGGCAAATCTCACAGTATAACTAAGTTTTTTTATGTGGTGTCTGAGGTGACATTCCAGCGCTGTCCATTTTGACAAAGGAATACAAGTTTCAGAGAGAAAACCATCCTTCATGCCTGAAACTTCTCCTCCTTTGGCTAGTTTACAACAAGCAACCTGTTCTCACTCCTTAGTTCTCACATAAGGATGCCTAGTCCAGACCCAGTTTAGCGTCATTGTTCAATATTACAAATAGGCCTAGAATAAATAATTAAAAAGTGGTGCTTGTAGTGGTTGGATGGGCCAGACACTGGACTTTCACAAAGGAGAGCAGTATTTATTTTCTGTGTGAAACAAACACTCAACATTGGTTCTTTTTAACTTAAGATATGTAACTAACATACTTATTTTAAACCTAATCAAGTAGTTTTGGTGCCTAAAACTAACCAAACTGCAACCATTTCACAATGTAAACCACCGTTTCAAAAACATTAACCATGTGTTTTATTTTGAAAGTCTAACCGGACGTGGCATAGGCTTATTTCAACCCAAAAACAGACTTTTCCTAAACCTAACCAAGTTGTTTGTTCTCCAAGCCTAACCAAACCATTTCACAAAGTTAACCATGGGGCATTTCACACCGTTTTACTTTGTACGACAAACCGGGTGATGAATATTTATTAACTTCACTGCGGTGCCCTGCATGTGCAAAAAATGACATTGGGGTACCCAGTAAGCGACTGTTGTGTGATCTTGATGAAGCGTTGATATGTTTTGCACCGCCTCAAAACTTTCACTGCACGGTAGTTCTGTTTTTATAGTTTTCATCTAGCCAAGAGTATTACGCAAGCCCAGCTGAAGAAGTTAGTGCAGAGATAGATTTTACTCAACACCCAGCCATCTTTATAAAAGAGAACTTTCTGACATAAGCCTGTGTTCTAAACATAACAAATGTTTGAACTGATTAATCCATCTCCCTGAGGACTGTACCTGCAGGGTCCTGGAATGAGACCGGCTAGGAGACTGAGTGACCAACTGCTCTCAAGGAATCGCCCGCAACTGGGCTTCTGAACTGTGGAGAGTAAGTCATAGGCGGACAGGCCAGCACCTCCTGCTGCACAGCAATCACAAGCCAGCACACAACGTTGGAAAGCCTGTGAGAACGTCTTGTCTCAGCCAGCACTTCAAAACAGTAGGCTGTGATAAAGAATTGGTGTGGAATAAAACTGTCACAGTTTGAATTTAAAATTTACTATTTCCTGTTTTCTCGTAAATGTTTTCTTCCCCTCTGTCTTGTTTTAATTTGCTTCCTGTCGGTGTGCTCCTTGTTGATTGCCTAAAGTGTTTCACCTGTGTCCAATCCTCCTGCCCTCTCTGGTGTATATTAGTGTGTGTAGTTGCCCTTGTCTCTTGTCAATTGTCATCTCCCTTCCCCGTCTTTCTCCTGTGCTTGTGTTGGAAATATTGTGGATTTATATACTGGATTTGACCCGTCTCCCTACCAAGTGTTATGGATTTCTTGCCTGTGTGCTCTGGCTTTGTTTGGACTGCTCTCCTGTTCTAGGCCCCTGAATGCCTTTTCTTTGTAAGCATCTTCACCTTTGCCTTTTTCTTTAAGAGGCGGTATTATGCTTATTTTCAGGATCAAAATCCTATTTAGGAGTTGTACCAGAACAGGTTTACATGGTCTCATTTTCAAAAAACCTCATACTTTTTGTCATACTGCACATTGCTGCAGCTCCTCTTTTCACCCTGTGATATAGCCTTCGTTTTAGCTATGGAGTGATACATCTAGTCTCTAAATGATCTTTGTTGGGAGTTGAGCATGTGCAGTTCCTATTTAAGGACTACTAGCCAATCAGAAGCAGAGAAGGGCAGGTCAGCGTGAAGTAAACACGGCTTCGGTTCAGCTGTACATGTTTCATCCATAACGTTTCAACTGAGCTCTGTCTCTACACCACAGTAACAACCTTATGTCCATTGACTGCCTGAAGGGTAGCTAGCTTTTGTTCCTCATGGACTGCTAATGACTCCAGTGTACTGTAGCAATCCCAAAACCAGAACAGCAGCAGCTCCATTTGACTCCGGTCCTGTTCTTCAGTCACATTGTTGCCCTTGTGAGCTGTGTCACCTTTACCACCAACCTACAGAGGGGTTCTGCCTAAACCACTGGCCTTCAGAGGGGCTCTGTTTTCACTGCTGACCATCTGGTTGGCCTCCAAACCCGTTAAGCCCTTTTATCCGGCCTCCTAGTCACCCTCCAGACACACTCAGTCCTTCAGCCTTGCCTCCTGGTCATCCTCCGGAATCACTCAGTCTTTCGGCCCTGCCTTCAGGCCATCCGTCTGAAGTCTCCAGCTTTGCTTACATCCTGCCTACAGGTAGTCTGCCTGAGGACCCCTGCTCAGCCCCTGCTAGGACCTCTCGCAATCTGCCTAAAAGCACTAGCTCCTCTTTTCAGGTACCTGGAAACTGGATTTCATTAAGATAAGTTGATTGTATCACAGCGTTACTTTAGCATCTCACAGTTTATTTTCATAACTAATTCACATTACGTCACCTGAGTATTGCCGTTAAGATCAGGTTCAATTCATCTCTTAATATCTGCTGTTTATTTTCTTTATCATAACATGCACATTAATCCTTCATGTATTAATTTTTTTCTGAATTTAGCTATAATGGACCTAATTTAATCAGTAAGAAGTTGTCTGTGTGTTTTCTTTGAAGCAGCAACAGTGGTCAATAATTAAATCCTTCTTATGAGGCTGATAAATTTAATGATCAAGCTATTCATTTATTCTGTTTATTTGTTTCCCCTGTTTCCAGGCTGGGGCCCCATTGTACAAGATGACTGTAGTTATCATAAAAGTAGTTTCACAAGTAGTGATTCACTATGCAGGCAACATAATTTTCAGGTAACATGGAAACTGCAGTCGCAGGTGCTAGGAGCAGCTAACTTGATCACAGTGATCAAACAATATATGTTAATTTAAGAGTTATGTTTCTTCTCTATACAAGCTTTCAACAACTTGTACAGCTGCATTAGTCTCATCAATGCTTGTCACCATTTTTCAGATGTTACTGTTCATGAATGCAGCTAGGTGGCTACGTAGCTATACATGAGGATGATGTCACCGTTGTTTATCCTACTGACTAAGCTCTGATTCGTATAGAACCTACCTACCTAGGCTATCGTGGTGTGATTTCAGTGAGAAAAGTTAAGAAATAACTGCGGTGACTTTCAGCTGTTTTTTGTTTTCTGTAACTTTAAAGGCTTGGCACAGTACATCAGATGTATGCTTACAGTGTTAAAAAAAAAAGGGAACAATTAGTCATTACGGTATAACATCATGTCAATTAAACTTCAGGATTATCGATCTGTCCAGTTAGGAAGTATAAGAGATTGTGAATCAGTGTCACCTATTTTGGTGCAAATGAAAATGACGGCAGGTGCACTGGAGAGGCAACAGCAAGACAAAAAGGGAATGGTTTTGTAGGTGGCCACAGAATATTAGGGCCTGTGTCCACCAAAGCGTTTTTTTCAATTCGTTGCAATGGGAGGGCCGCGTTTTTATAAGCTGCTAAAAACGTCAGGAGCGTGACGAGGCGCTGAGCGTCTTTTCCTCGCTGAGCGTCTTTTCCTCGCTGAGCACTGAAAAATGTTCAACTTTGGGGAAAATGCTGTGCTCGTCACTGTCACTTTTTACTCAGCTGTCCAATCACAGTAGAGGAGGGGCGGGACAAATACTTCACCATAGCAGCGTATACTATCCTGAATCGAGCTTCCTCGAACCTCAGGTCTTGGACTAAACGGTGATGCGAGATGTTTCCTCGACCACAAAATCACATGAACCCACATACGGTGAGTCCGCCCTTTCTCTCTACCTGCTTCAGCCTTCTCTTCATGCTGAGCAAGAGCCTTAGCAAGTGTTCTTTCCTATGTTCACATTTTTACATCCAGTAAAGTTAGGTAGAACTACTTGCAACAGATGTATCATAGCAACCAAAGCAGTCGGAAAAAAACGCCCGCTAGCTCTCCCTGCTGGGCGTTTTCAGCTGGCAAAAAACGCTTTGGTGGACACGGGCCCTTACTCTCTCCTTATCCTTCCTGACTGATTGTTCTCTAGTTGTGCATTTTGCTAGTGCCCTTGTCACTACTGGTAGTCACTGTCACAAGAAGGTTTGCTGCGTCTCCCAGGACAGTTACTTACAATACAAATATTTCATCTATATGGTAAAAAGCAGTGTCTGCTCTCACTGATCCAACATACAGTAACAACCAAGTTATATGCTACTTCTTAACCAACTACTAGACCAGTAATTAGCAGGACAACACCACCTGAACTGACGAGGCCACAGTGTCTGCAAACATGTGGAAGCGTATTTGCGGTGAGGGCAGGCTAGTGAGACCGAGACTGTGATTGTGAGGTCAGGATCTGTGGCTCCCTGTGGTACTAAGTAAGGTATTAAGCTTTCCCAGCAGACTCAGTTGTCCAATCTGTATGCACGCATGTGTGTGCATGTGTCCGCTGTGATGTAAAACCCATGCGTTGCAGGAGTGTTTCCCTCCTCCTCCTCCTTGTCGTTCTCACCAGCCCTCTATGAGCCACCGCAGACAATCTAGCTCACGTGAGCGAACATGAAACTTTAATTGTTTACTGCCAGAGTCACAGTCCTGAGGGGAGAGAGTGGCTTTGGAGAGCAGAGAGGAGCAATTTGTGTTTCCCAACATGGAAAACTGGAGTCATCGTCATTGCTTTATCCTGACTGTGAGAGGTTGTTCATGCAGGGAGTGCCAAAGGGCAACGATGTTTTTGTCTTTGTTTAAATGTGCGCATGTGTCTGCTTGCTGACGATGTGGGAATATTGGGATGTGGGAATGTGGGAATATTGGGAGATTGGATTTTCACAGGTGAAAAGATCCCACACAAACACAATTTTACAGGAATACTAAAAGAATAATATTTTACCACAATTTAGGGAAACTCTGATTTTAAGAAGTTTGTTTCCAGGTCTTGGGGAGTACTTCTGCTTACAGTTTTTTTCTGATTGCTTATGCCCAATTTGTGAAACTATTGGCTATTTTTGCAAAACTCTGTACACTAATCACAAAACCTTGCACAAAAAAACCCACTTAAAACTCTTTTAAAGAATTCTGTTTTTGCAGTACCCACAGTTTGAGTAAGCACATGAAGCACGAGTAACACACTGATAGTAAAGATGAAAAACACTTGTGGCTTTTGCATTTTCTGTGTATAGGACACCCTTGAACACACACACATAACAGTAACTTGTGCAGTTAGAGTTTGACATGAGGGTCTCCATCAGTGACTGTAAATCTCCTTCCAGTTTCTGACCACAAAAAAACACAAAACACAATTCTACAGTGTTTAGAATAAAGATGCGCACAATCTGTAGAAGGAAGTTTGTTTTTATCAAGGTCTGCAGATGACAATTACTTTGCTATCAATAAAACTGTCATTTTTGATTACAGTTTTTTTTTTACAACTGCTTACACACAATTCTCAAAACTACTCACACAAAATTCACAATGCCAATGTCTTTCAAAATGAAACACTGCCTTCAAAATGCCCTAAACACAACCAAAAATTAAACACTGGCATCAGATGGCAAACACGTTCTTCATAATAGTAAGTTATTGGATATACCAACTACACACTGTTCTTCAAAATCTAAGCACTTTTGTCTTTCATAGGCTTGCGTTTACATTTCCATACACTGTTCTAGAGTGAAAGTAATCTGCTACGAGTTGCTGAAATGTACACTGTAAACACCAATACAATGTTGAAACAGCAAATACTTATCTGGCAAAACATTGCAGTTGTAACAGTAGCACAGTGTTGTATACAGCAGTGTACAAGAAAAGGAAACCACAAACATACATAAACCAAAATTATAATTTTCGCCTCCTTTTGATTGCTAAAAGTTAATACTTATTTTACAACACTGTACTGCTGACAGTGGATTGTTGCACCCTGTGCACCCTTCCTTCACTTCTTTGCCCTACACTCCTTCCAACTCTTCCTTCTTGAACTTGTCCTTGTTGTCGTCCCCTGCCTCTTACCCCTACTCCCCTTGCCCCATGTCCATTGTTGGTATCCATTGTTCAAAACAGGTAATCTGACCTTTGACCTATGTGTAGGTCCACTGTATACTTATGTACCATGTCAACTAAAACTCAGGTCAAACAAAAATACTTTCTCTGTGATGTTAGGGTTGATGTTACAAATAACTGAGAGTAACTTAGCATTAGGTTAGTTAGGTTAGGTTTTCAATATAGGCCTAATCATGATAAGGTCTGTAAAGTGTTTCACTTGTGCTTCCTAATAACCTCTCAGCTGCTGACTGGTGTTTTTAATTTCCCTCTTTAAGTTAATCTTAAAGGTTCCTTCCACTAGCCTATATAGATATCAGAATATATCATGTTTGCTTGTTCATAAATTTTGTCTGTCACTTTATTCATGGCTTTGTTAATTCACTCATCTATCAATTAATCTATTATTCATTTAGTATTCAGAGCATTTGTTAATGGTTGGTTTTATCTCAGGTCCCCATTGCGTGTTAATTTAGGTTTTCCCATGTTCAGTAGTCAACGGCTGTGTGTATACTTGTTGTCTTTATCCATATTTATTCATGGTTGTATTCCTTCATTTTTATGCTTAGTAGTTGGTAGTTATGTGTGTAATTTGTTTATACAGAACTGGACTATGTGATTTGTGTGTATCAAATATACGGTCACTGTACACTGAGTCAAAAACTCTGTTGCAAGGTTGAGATTTAAGTAATTACATATATACTTACTATATAAGTAATTGATTAGCAATTAATTTAATGTATTGGGCCATAATGAATACATCCAAATTTAATTCTATTATTTGATATACTGACTATTTCTGATAGCCAGACGTGAGTGCAAATCTGCTACTTCCTCTAAACAAATTTAGGTCATTCACTTGTTTTTTATGCCATATGTCACTACAATATTTTGTGTGCACAAGAATAGTATTCACAGCTTTTGACATGAGTAGATCACAAACTACAAATACAGCATTTGACATGAAAATGGGATGAGGTCATGTTCAGACCACAAATAACCTAAAAATAAAATAAAAAAGCAGTTTGAAAGGTTTTTTAGATGCCCACACACTGCACAGTTTATATCCAGACAAGGCTGGAATTTAAAACTGTGGAACGGTTCGCCCCCATGTCACAGCATTTTATTTCCAGGCTGCATTCTCTTAAAAAGTGCTGGTCTGAGCTCAAATAATATAAAAATTTAACAACCTTCAGGACAAGTTTTGCATAAAACCAAAATACATTAGTGCAGGCTGAGCTGAGAATGTGTGAGGAAGTTTAGTTAGCAATTCTAATGTTAAAAAGCACATGCACGTTGATTAACTCACCCGGTAGAGCATGTGCACAATATACAAAGGCTTAAGTCACAGTGGGCTGGGTTTGATTTCAACCTGTGGCTGTTTGCTTCATGTCCCTCCTTTCTCTCCAGCATTTCCTGTCTCTTCTCAGCAGGACAAAAGGCAAAAAACACATGCTCATATAAAGCTGTTTCAAAGTTTGTTCTGGCCAACAAAATGGGACTTTGCGGCAGGTAATTTAAATTTTATGTTGCTCGCAGTATGATTTTTCATGTGAAGGACAATGAACAGGGGCAGCACGTGGTGCGGTGGATAGCGCTGTGGCCTCACAGCAAATCCCGGCTCCGGCCTTTCTGTGTGAAGTTTGCATGTTCTCCCCCGTGTCTGCGTGGGTTCTCTCCAGGTGCTCCGGCTTCCTCCCACCATCCAAAGACATGCGGCCTCGGTTGATTAGTGACTCCAAATTGTCCTTAGGTGTGAATGTGAGTGTGACTAGTTGTTTTTCTCCTGCGATGGAGTGGTGACCTGTCCAGGGCATACCGCCCGATGTCAGCTGGGATTGTCTCTGGCCCCCCGCGATAAGCGGTTGACGATGGATGGATGGAGGAACAGTAAACAAGAACAGTAAACAACAATTCCAACCTCATGGATGTGTTGTAGCCTATCTCAGACCTCGTATCTTATCTTAACTTAAGAAATCTAACTACAACAGTAAACTTGATTCTTCAATCCACACTCACCCTGTCATGCTTGTATCTGTGTTTAGAATGTGACTGTGACTGCCTGCAGCCATGAAAACTTTCCTTTCACTTCAATATTACTCACACTATGGCAAAAGAAGCCCTTTATTGTGTTTTTATTGTCCCTTTATTATTCCCTGACTCCTTAGTTCATAATATTACCATCCCCTTACCATGAATGCATACTGCTTTGTGGTTTGACGTTAATTCTGACCGTTTTTTTTATCACTGATTCAAGCTGTTACACTCAGTTCCATACAAAACTAGCCTCTACGAGCACTGTTTGTATGTAACATAATAGCCCAGATGCCAATTATTTGCAGCAGACATCACATCATGGTCGTTTCTGTGGTCTTTTAATAAGCTTTGGACAAGTAGCATACCGTGTACCATGGCTGAGCTGACACTGAAAGAGTGATTAAAGTAGGAATGTATCTCTTCTGTTAGACTCGTGAGACTGACAACAGACAAATGCACCTGACACGATGTGAGTCACCTCGCATTGTCTATGGGGGAAAAAAATCGGATAGAAACCTGTCTGAAATAGCTCCTTCCACCTCCCAACTCTATAGAACATCTGAATCTGACAAACAGAGCATAGCGATAGTTCAGGCAGGCAACAAAGTCAAGCTCATATAACAATCCCAGCACATCAACTAATAGCAGCCCATGTTAAAGTCAGCCCACACCAACTGCCAGCTCTGCTGATTTCCCTCTAAGCATTCATTGGCAAAGCCTTACAATCTTTATTTAAGCTGCTCTAGCTTGGCTACTATTGCTGCTTTCTCTGTGAGCTGCTTGTAACCCGCCGCCACCCCTGCTCCTCCTTTTCCTTTATTCCTGACCAATCAATGTATTTCTATATTTATTGATGCTGGTCTGTTCTGTACCCTTGTGGGCGGTCTTTGCTGCTACAATCTCTGCCACGGGCTTTCCATGTCTGCACTTGGATGGGCAGGGAGGTGCTCTTCTAACTTATGACTTCCCACATGTGGAAGTTATGAAGTTGTCCTGACTGAACTAAGCAAACCTAATGTGATATGTTTAGAATTTCCAGAACAACTGGATCTTCATTAGAGATTGTTGTGTCACTAATTATTTTGATTACAACAAACCACAGTACACCAGTGGCCTTTGGGGCCCCTTGAGGTCTGGCTCTCTAGAGCATTTCCCTCTTTGCTTGGCTGGTAATCCAGCCTTGACTGTCTTTCTTCCCCTCTTCTCTTTCTTATCTCCCTCTTTCCACTCCCTTGTCTCTTCATATTTCTCTGCTAACTTACCTCCCTGCTTCCCTCCTTTCTTCTTTCCTCTCTCTCTCTCCCTTTCCTCATTCATGGTTCACATTCATTGTTTAACTTTCCTCCCTTTTCGATTCTTTGATTCGCTGTCTGTAAGTCAGCCAGCGGGGCTAAAAACTTTTCTGTCAAGATTTAAGCATACATTGTGTGTGTGTGTGTGTGTGTGTGTGTGTGTGTGCACGCATTTAAGTCCTATAGAATGCTGAGAGGATGAAAAAATGAAGGCTGGAGAATAAAAAACGGGAGAATGGGAGATTCCAGGACAGGCTGCATGTACAAGATGTTCAACCTGCACAAGCATGACTTACAAAATGTACTCAAACTCAGGTCTCCGTGCTCTGAATGTGTTTGTGTGAGTATTTTAGTAGTTCTTTTGGGCTTTGCTTGTGCAGACAACAACTTGGTCATTGGTGGGTCAGTATTTCAACACAAGAACATCCATAAACTCAAAATAAACTCATCAAAAACTTAAGTATTGCGTATCAACAGCAAGAACAGCACACCCATAACCATGGATCAAAATGCACTAGAGGATGTAAACAGCTTCACATACCTCTGTAGCATCATTTCAAGGGAAGGAGGCATGGAGAACGATGTCCAAGCCTGGATTGGAAAAACAAGGACAACATTCAACATTTGGAAGGCAAAAAATCCGTCACTCAAGACCAAACTGCAAATCTTCAACTCAAACGTAAAAACCACTCTAGTTTATGGCTCTGAAACCTGGAGAATTACCACCACCATACTTAATAAGCTGCAGCCCTTCACCAACCGGTGCCTCAGATGCCTTCTAGGAATATACTGGCCCAACATCATCTCTAACGCCAACATGTGGGAACTCACCAAACAAGACTCAATAGAAATGCAAATTCAGAGGTGGAAATGGAAGTGGATAGGGCACACACTCAGGAGAAAGAAATCAATCACTAAACAGGCACTGACATGGAACCCACAGGGCAGGAGGAAGAGAGGCAGACCGAGAACCACCTGGAGAAGAACCACAGAACAGGAGATGAAGAAAGAAGGGCTGACGTGGCAACATCTGGAGAGGTGGGCACAAGACCGGAGAGGATGGAAGAGCTTTGTCGATGGCCTATGTTCCTATGGGAATTTAAAGGCTTAACTAACGTCTCGGGTTACGTAAATGTAAATGCTCCGTACTTGTATAGCGCCTTTCTAGTCTTTTCGACTACTCAAAGCGCTTTTACACTACTTCTGC